>LPNX010486741.1:42854-91691 GCA_001517045.1 Pseudotsuga menziesii
CTACATATCGAAGCGAAGAGAAAAATGGTCTATGCACTAGGTTCCTATGCATTCATCGTAGGATACCTATTGGCACAAGACCAACATTCATCTAATGCAATAATCAATTGGCATAATTACAATGCATAATTGTATTAGCCTCCATGACCATCATTGGCTAGTGGAGGCCAAGATCGAGCATAATGTATGATTCTATGATTTTATCAGTTTGTCAAGATTCAGGTCCCCACATGTCCCTTGGACCATTAACGGATGAGATAACAAGTGGAGTCCCCACTTGCCCTGAATCTAGTCAGTGTAGTTGTGTTTCACTGACACCTTCCTATTGTGACTTGTGAGTCTACATGTTCTGTTGTTGATGATGTGATTCATGTTATTTGACTAATGTTGTTATTCTTTTATTTTGACAATATTATATAAATCAATGAAAGATTCACCAGTTTTTACAATTTTTTATAATGAAGTTAAATATTCGCCAAGTTTTTACAACATTATATAATAAAATGAAAGATTCGGCAACATTTTACAATATTATATAATAAAATGAAAGATTCGCCAAAATTTTACAACATTATATAATAAAATAAAAGATTCGCCAAATTTTTTATATATACATATTATATTATTGATAAAATCGCCTTCAAATTTTCCTATATATCAGAGAGATTCGCCCAATTTTTATACATATAAATCTAGGGGGGGTTCTTAAAATCATCCCTAAACTTTGCTCTCCAAGTATCATTGATTAATGCCCTCTCCAAGGCCTCTATTTGTACTTTGGGAAATAGAGCAGTTTTGAAGGTTAAGGAGTTTGAGATAGTTGAGTTGGTTAATGATTAAGGCTCAACAAATCTCTATTAATCATGTTTTATTACTTTTAATGTTGAATGGATGTGTACGCGATTATTGATACTGGCAACCCGCATATGGCACTGTTATAACTGGTTTTACCACACATGGTGAATCACACTTTTGTGGCCTCCCCTATCCCTATGCAGACTCCTTAGTCCCCATGGACCATTTTTGTTCCTTTGATGTTTTCTAGATCATCCCTAAAAACATGCTTAAATTTCTATACGCGACTTTTAAACCACCCTTTATCGCGTATATTCACGGGTTTGACTTCTAAAAATGTGTACATCGGGATGTGTGCAAAAATCCAAATTCTTTTGGATTTTTCCTTGATGTGGATCTGACTCAATTGTCTCCTGGCCTTCCATATACCTTGAGATCGCTCGGATTTGACCTTTCATTACCCCATTAATGAGCTATATAAGGAACCCTTTGGATACATTGAAGGCATATGATAAATTGAGAGCAAGATAACTATAGTCCATTGTTGCTAGAACTTGTGCTTGAGTCTACATCCCCTTTGTCCCTTGGAGCACTTTTGTGTTCTTCGCAAGCTTGCCTTTCTATAGTGATCTTGCTATCGAGAGAAGGAGGATTGAAGTGGTGGAGGCCCAAGTAGGGGAATCGCTTTCTCCGATTTGCAGAGGTGCCAACAGAGGTTGTATTCATTATAATCTCTGATTTTATATTAATAGAAATATCTTTTCTTGTCCAATAATGTGTATTTGAATGAATATTTTATCCATGGATGATTTCAAATGCTTATATGTTATTGATTATAAATGATAAAGTAGAGCTAACACAATTACATATAGTATGCTTTTCTTGTTTATTGAATGTTGAGGAAGCAGTTTATCAATTCAAGATGAAGTTGGAAAGCTCAACGGGGATCTACATAAACCGTCTGAAATAAGGTACGAATCGAGATCCTTTAGTGTTATTTTTTCAGTTTATCTTGCATATAGGAAAGGATTGATTTCTAGAGTTAAGTTGTCTATTGTGGCACCCCAATCGATAGGAATTTCTCTTCGTAACAGAATTGGCAAATCCGCTGGGAACTTCCTAGTAGTTTTCCTTTGGGGGTTTCTATAGAAATTAAATTATTTTGAATTGCTCTTATTTCTCTGTTTCAGTGTCGGGTCTGGGGGCATGTTTTCCTGGTAGATTCTGATTGGTGTGAAGACTCTCTCAGCTTGTCTATTTGCCTTTATTTTAATGCACGTTTCTTCCTGTACATGAGTTTTTAATTCACAGTCACGTATATACGTGGTTTTTATTGATATATCCGCATATGTACACAGGTCTAACGTGACTGTATGTGGGTCTACTGTGAACAGTCGCGTATGCCCTTAGTTTTTCCTTCTAGAGGAATATTGATTGCTGCTGGGTGAATTTTGATGATTGCTGAGTCTCCTTTGATACTGCTAGAGTCTATATACACCTCTATTTCTGACCAAAGACACCTTTTTTAGGGTAAATTTTTTTTTTTAAAGAAGGTTCTTGTCATTGCATTTTTTATTTTTTGTTTTGGGATTAGTACATTAGATTTCTTTTAACTTAGTACTTTCTGTGAGTGTTGTTTGATTGTGCTTGCCAAGTATGGGGGTAGTAGAATCATTCTTTTGCTTTAGTATCTCATTTTTATTCAAAAAATCCAAAAATATTTGCTTTTGTGCATCATTATGCATTGCACTTTGCATTTCGCATGGTACTTGCACTAGATTTCCTTATCGTATTAGTCAGGATTTCATATAGGAATGATTGCATTTGTCATTTGAAGAAATTTTTTGCATTTCATGTAGTAGCATGCCCTGTTTTTCATTCGACAAAATGCATTTGCATTGATTGTTAGGTGTGCATTTTACTTCATGCTGCGTCATAACACCATTGATTGCACGGCCATCTACCTCTTTTGAGTAATAAAGCAAAATAAAATCAACACTTAATTAAAATGGATTACACTATTTTCTTTGATAGGGTACACCAACAAGATTAGGTTTTAGGGTCTTGGAATAGTTCATTGTGAGTAAATTCTCCAAGACCACTAAATAACAACATGTATGTGTCTATCCAAGTGAGAGTGTGAAATTCCTTGGGATAATTAGTGTTTCTAAGGATCCTCCTCTCAAAAGGGAGTTAAGCACGAGGTAGTGTGAGCGGTTATTCATTGGGATGACCCCTAGTCATAACTGAGTAGCACTAGAGATATTTACAGGATTGTATTCGTATCTGGGGACTCTTTCAAGAGATTTGGGCTTCGCTACCCTGCCCATACGGTCAATCCCTCCTACGACTGTCTGCCTAAGCATTGATTATATTGAGGCGACCTTAGTTGCCTTACCTAGGATATCGAGGGGGTACTTTGCAGGGGTTATTCTGCAGGTGTCCCGGCCAGGTTGGGGTCAGACAACACAGTCGCTTTATGCATTGAAGCTGAGGGCCACAATAATTGTTTACGAACCTCCGCTTGTTGTGTATGGGAGTCGCAAGCCTCTCCTAGGTGAGACATACCTACTTCATTCAGGAGCTCACTTATCCTACCCATGATTGCTTGTGTTTGGCTTTAGATTTTATTGGTGTATGCTCTTTTCATGTTAGCTTGCCTAGGGTTTGCGTAGTTAGAGAGTATTTTACATTTTTGAGTCATTATGGATTTGGGTGTGGCTCCTTGCCATTCTCATCATTTAGCAAGACTTCTTCCTTCTACATCTCCTCCTCCTTTGGGAGAGAGAAACAGATGGTACAAGCAGACTAATTTGCACATTGATTCACACATGATGGGAGATCATGAAGATGGTATTCCTGAGCTGTCTTCTCCAACTCAAGTGGAGGATGGAGAGTCTACTAATACATTTGATCCTTCACCTGATCTGCCTACACATTCTGGGTTTCATCCTTCACATGAACGACCTACTCACTCTAGTTATGATCCCTCATTCACGGGTCATTGGTATTGGATGTCGGGTGATGAGACTCATCATGAACCCGCAAGCACTAGTTATGGTAGTTATGGTATGTCTGGTATCCCTACACATGACCTGGAATTTCATGTCGAGTCGTAGCTTGAGATTAACAATACGCCTAGGAGAATTCCTCTTCCTTACCATGCGTAGAGGTTTGAGACCACGAGTGACATTGCACCTTCCATCCTGGCGGTGGAAGCTACATCACATATTCCTCCTATACCTAGTGTTAGTGATCCTATTAGGATACCAGATCCAAGACAAGTGACTATAGGGAACACCACGTACATAATTTCACATGTCCCTTCGTCCTCTATTCCTTGTTCCTCGAATGCTATTCCTCCCCCTCATTCACGTGGTCCTTTAGGCCAAAATGTTGCTACGAGTCATGTCCATACTGCTACTACTCACGTAGTTGTGTCTCAGAGTTAAGTACCTTTTGTTGTTTCAGGAGGTCATATTCCTATTTCTGGAAGTCATGTTACTACTTTCAAAGCTTATATTCCTACTTACGGAGTGTCTCATGGGACATCTCATGGGATGTCTTATGGACCTTATTATGGGACACAGTATGGACAGGGTTATTCACCTTATGGGTATGGGTATCAACAACCCACTTACTCTTCGAATTATGGCTTTGTATCCCCACATACTTAAGGTACACCATATTATGGTGCCTCCATGCCACCCTACACAGGGAAAATGGGAGGAGGTCACTATGGTTGAGGCCATGGTGGTGACGATAATCAGGATTATGTGAACCAAAATTATCAAGGAGCGGGGCATCGACCTGCTCATCCTAGGCTCCCTTTCCTCGCAACGCTAAATCTTCTTGACTTGTCGAGACTGACGAACGATCATGTATCTCATGACCCGGCTTGGCCGTCTGTCCCTAATAAGCTTCCCTCGGACATTCCCAAATTTGAGGGCAAACTAGGAGAAGATCTGAGTGAACATGTTACTACATTTCACCTATGGTGCTCTTCAAATTCCTTACATGAATATTCAATAAATTTAAGGTTGTTTAAACGCACCCTTATAGGGCCTGCTGCGAAATGGTATACAGAGTTACCTAGGGGGACATTCATGTTGTTCGATTACCTAGCTATGAATTTTCTCAACCACTTCTAGATACCATTGCGTTATGATGTTGGTATGGAACTCCTTTCCACATTTCAGCAGGATAAAGCCACGCATATCTTGGACCATATACAAGAGTGGTGTAGACAGAAGAGATTGATTAAAGCCTTCATACAGCCAGAGTTTCTCCTCGAGTGGTTCCTTAAATCGTTAATGCCTTATATAGCGAAGGATGTTTCTACATCTGGAGTTTAGAAAAAGGAACAAGCCATTTTTAGGGCACAGGAATTAGACTTGATTTATGCTCAATCCGGTTTGTTATATGAGATCATTCCTAATGGTCCATGTTCTAGTTTCGACCCTAAGGTTAAACCTAGACCCCATGCCGATGGCATTGCGGGTTGTACGAGTGCCAAGCCTATGGATTCAGTTTTGAAATAGGTCAGTCAATTGTCTATCAACCAATCTACCTCAGGACAAGACACAACTTCATCTCAACCCACCCAAATGGCGAGTGTGCTTTCGGTGCAATCGTTGGACCAGAAGGGTAACCGACAACCTAGGAGGAATAGAAAGAAGGGTAAGAACAATCATAAGGGTGGTAATGGGAATGAAAATGCCAACTCTAATGACAAGAATTCTTGAAATGATGGGGGGGACAAGCAGCCTAAATGTAAGGTTAAGTTTCCTTGCAAGTTGTGTAAGGATGACCACCTCACTCACTTGTGACCTTAGATTGATGAAGCCTCGAGATTCATAGCACAAGGCCCTGTTGTGCTGACTAACCCTTTACCTCATAATCAAAACATGAACTCGAGGACCCATGATTAGTATAGTGGTGATCAAGATCCATCAGATACTAGTGGTCATGGTTGCATCAACATGGTCCATGCTACTAAGATTGTGACTCATGCGAAAGACTATGGTTCATCACAACCCGACCTTGGAAAGGAACCTGATCCACCTAGGAGTCCTTTGCATATTGAAAAACCTATGGATAAACCTGAAGTTGCACCTCACATTCCTAAGGGAGTCCTTAAGTGTTTAGGGCACAATCCTAATGCTTGAGTTGCCCAGCACTATTCTGTTGTCAAGGATTTGGGCCACACTCTTTGCGCGATGTATGCACTTGAAGTAATTCAAAGTTGTTCTTCGCAAAGGAAGCCTTTGCTTTCTTCCCTAGGTGTGAATGATGATAATTCTTCCTATGTGATCAAATTTGAAACTGTGTGACTTCAGCCTCGCTTTCCTTACTATGTGTCTCTCTTGATTCACGTAGAATGTCTTAACATGACTGTCAAACGCACTGTGATTGGCGAAGGAATTGCTGCTTCCGTGATGTCTTTGGTGTGTTGGAAGGGTTTGGGCTCCCTTGAGTTGTCTAAATCTGGTACCATGTTGACTGCTTTCAATGGAATATCATTTCGACCACACAACATTCTTCCCTCTTTTAAAGTCCATTTGGGAGGGAAGACCGTTGCGATAGAGGTCGAGGTGGTTGATGCGCCCCTTGACTACAATTTGTTGCTGGGTAGGAATTGGATGTTATTAATTCTTGCACATGATCTAGGAACTAGGAATCAAAATCATCAAAGAATAGTTAACAAATACTCATGAATTGGAAATTATCGGAACCAGAATGGTTTCCTCTCTGTATATTTAATAAACAATAAAGGGTTACAATTCCAATGCTGAGCAATGGCTTAACTCCATGAAGAATTCGAATACCTAAGGAGACAATTCGAATTCAGTGAGTGAGTCTAGCTTAACTAACTCTCTACCATTCAATATCACTCAGTTAACCACTTGACCAAAACCCTAATTGACTCACCAAACCCTAACTAAAGTCAGATTGTAATAAATGACTGAATCTCAACTGAAGGAGATCAAACACATGTCATAGCAATCCAACCATCAAGTGCTAGTGTTGCATGACTCCAATGAACCCCGATGAGGTTAACTGAAGCTGAACTGACCATCAGAAGTTGGTGGAGGCACCTTGTTGAATCCAGATCATTAAATAATAATAAATAATCATAAAATAATATATTTAATGACTGGAGGTGCCTTAACTGACTGGTTGAACTGATTGTAACCACCAGTTAGCAATTAGGTGCATTAATGTCACACACATCACCCCTGGAGTGCTCCACTTAGCCTCCTTGACTGTAGGAGAAGGCTAAGTTAGCCTCCTTGACTGTAGGTAGGCGTGGGTGTGACTCGATGATGGCAATTAATGCTCCACTGATGTCAATTAAACTTAGGATAGTGGTTTAACTAGGCCAATTTGACCAAAAGAGTGTGTATGATGGTAAATGTATCCAACACCCCCCCTTAAGCTATACTCAGGAAGATTTAGAAAACATATATGCATAAAAATTCTAGGGCCCTGGCATATAAGGCCATAGGTCACCCTATACAATGCTGAAATTGAAACAATGCTCAAAACAAACTAAGTGAGGAAAAGAGGGAAAACCCAGTGGGAAAAACTCCCCCTCAAGCTGAACACTGAAAGTAGTCTGGATCACCCTGATGAACTCACCCCCAATAGTGAATGGAGGTAAGTGAACTTATTTTCTGAAAAGCTCTTGGTGAATATGTCTGCAATCTGCTCATCAGTCGGGCAGTATTGCAGAATGATGGTCCTTTCATGCACTAGCTCCCTGATGTAGTGCATGTGAATCTCTACATGCTTGGTCCTCTGACTGGTAACTGGATCCATGGATATATTAATAGCACCTTGTTTGTCACAAAATAGTACAGTGGACAAAGTACTACCAAGATCAAACTCTAAAATAATGCCTTGCAACCAAACTGCTTGGATGCAAGCATTCATCGCTCCTCGATACTCGGCCTCTACTGAAGATAGTACTATGGAAGCATGATTTTTGCTTGACCAGAAAATAGGGCCACCACCAAAAATGAATACATATGTAGAAGTTTACTTTTGATCAATAGAATCACCCACCCAATTAGAATCTATGTATCCAACCAGCTCTAGCTCGGAATCTGCAGCATTGTGAATGCCGTAGGTCCTGGTTCCCTGAATGTACTGGAGGATCCTCTTAGCTTCCTTCCAATGAATATCATGAGGCTACTGCATGTATCTTGATACAGCATTCATGGCATAACAAATATCAGGCCTAGAATGTGTCAAGTACAACAAGCTACCAATTAGCTATCGATAGATAGTGCAGTCCATGAGAGGTGTGCTTTTTCCTTCTTCAAGGTTGATCCCTGGAAGGAAAGGGAATGGTGTAGGCCTACATTCAGCCATGTTAAACTTGACTAACAAGTATGAAATTTATTTTTACTGAGTGACCATAATACCATCAGAATGTTTCTCGATTTCAAGTCCCAAAAATTGTTTTAGAAGCCCCAAATCACTCATTTTGAAGGCATTGTGGAGAGCAGTTTTGATGGTTGAAATGGAGGCAATTGTGATACCCGTGATAAGTAAGTCATAAAAATATAAAACAATGATAATTAGATGACCATAATGCTTCTTTAAATACACATTTGTATCTGATCTACATCTCTGAAAGTTTTGCGAGAGAAGGAAGGCATCCATCTTGGAATACCACTCTCTTGGGGCCTGTTTTAACCCGTATAGTGACTTCTTTAGCTTGCAAACCAAAGATGGATCAGTGATGTATCCCTCAGGATGCTTCATGTATATCTACTCATGAATATCTCCATGTAGAAATGCTCACTTAACATCCATGTGATGCACCTCCCAGTGCTTGGATGCGGAAATAGCCAAAACAAGGCGGATGGAGTCCATTTTTGCAACCGGTGCAAAAGTCTCATGGTAGTCCACTCCTTGGAACTGAGAGAAACCTTTTGCTACCAGCCTTGCCTTATATTTTCAGGTGATTCCATCAGTAGAAACCTTTGTCTGAAACACCCACTTGCATTGAACCAATTTCCTTCCCGGAGGAAGACGAACTAGCTCCCAAGTAGTGTTTTTCTGAAGAGAATTCATCTCTTCATCCATGGCAACTTGCCATCTCGGATCATTCCGAGCATGGTCGTAGGATTTTGGATCTAAAATAATCATCAAATAGCAATTTTTGGACAGAAAATTATTAGAACAAGAGAGCGCAATACCTTCTCTTTGGAAATCAGACCAGGTTCTCCTTGGATCATCCAGATTTCCAATGTTGTCTCCTGCGGAGGAGAGTGTCTTTTGGGCCCATGTAGGAAGATGATTTTCCACTTTAGGTTCTGATTCAGTATCTGATGGTAGCTGCACACTAATATTATAAATCATAGGATCCAAATCAGGGTCATCAGCCCCAATTTCATCATCCAAATATTCAGTGGAATAGGAAGGAATTTCAGCAGTTTTCTCCTTCACTAGTTCCACCTCCTGAAGAGGCTCATCGAACTTGACACTTCTCTCGATGATGATATATTTGGTATTGATATCCAGAAGCTTGAATCCTTTAGATTCATAAACATACCCAATAAATAGACATTCTATGCTCTGCGGTTGCAAAGCCCTTCTTTTATCAAATGGAATCCGGGCCCATGCAGTGGACCCAAACACCCGTAGGTTCGACACATCTGGCTTGGGTCCAAAGTATGATTCGAAAGGAGTCTTTCCTTTCACTGATGAATGTGTCACCCTATTACGAATGTATGCTACAACATGCATGGCTTCAGCCCACAAATTTGCAGCAAGCTTCTTTGACTCCATCATACGGGTGGTCATCTCTTTGAGAGACCGGTTCTTCCTTTCCTCTACTCCATTCTGCTGGGGAGTGTAGGGAATTGAATGTTGGACCTGAATACCAATTTGGAAGAAAATGTACAGAAAATAATTACTGACATACTCCCCTCCATTATCATATCTCAATATCTTGATCTTAAGCCCAGAGGCATTTTCGATCAAGGCCTTCAATTCAGAAAATTTTTCACATACCTCTCATTTCTTTTTGAGAAAGAAAAACCATGTATACCTTGAAAAATAATCAATAAAGGTAAGGAGGTACCTTGATCCATTCATGGATGTGACAGGAATTGGACCACTAATATCAAAATGTATCAGCCCCAATATTCTTGTAGCTCGGTCTTCCTTTCCCCGATAAAACTTGTGCTCAGGGTGTTTTCCAATCACATAGCGCTTGCAGACTCCCGTGGTTGCCTTGATGACCGGGAGGCCTTCAACCATGGATTTTTTCTGTAATTGCTACAAATATTTGAAATTAAGATGCCCAAACCTTTCATGCCACAACCTAATAACCTCATTTCCATGAGTTAGCAAAGCGGTGGGCTTTGCATCCGCAACAAAGTCAGAGAACTCATAGGCTTTTGCATGATGATTTGCATGGCCTTTTGCAATGATTTTCCCGGATGCAATTTCTGTTATCTCAACATTATTTAGGCTGAAAGAGACTCTATTAGGCATTCCTGTATGTGTCATCTAATAGACACTAAGGATATTTGCTGCTAGAGATGGTACATACAAAACTTTCGAAAAAAAACCATTCTCTAGATCTACAGTACCTTGTCCTTCGGAAATGATGGTGGAGTCATCTCCCAAGTGGATGGGGATGGATTTGCTAGTATCCAAGGATGAAAAGGAGTCTTTTTCAGCCATCATGTGATTCAAAGCTCCACTGTCAATCAGCAATGATTTGGAATTCGAAGTGCTTTCCATGAGGGCATGACCTTTCTCATGCTGTGGTTCCCGATCTTGGTGATCTCTCATCCAAAAGCTCTCCGAAATATTGATGTGATTCCTCTCAAGGAGAGAGGTTGATTCATCAATATTTTTCTTCAGGCAGGCATGTTCAGGGTGAAAACCCTTCCCACAGTAAGAACACCTGACTTTTTCTTTCCCATTGTGCCCTTTTCCTTTGTTCTTCCTTGAGCCGGAAGATTCATCATGCTGTTGATTTTCAACTCTAGGATTTGGAGCATCAAATTTAGTTTTCTGATTTTTCTGCTGCTTTTCTTTACCCTTCACATATTTGGGCCCTGAGACATGGAGGGCTTGATCACAGGAAGATCGGATGATCCCCATCTGGACAAGCTTGTCATGTTCATTAGTTAGGGACTCAATGAAGGCATTGAGTGTAGGCATCTTCCATCCAGGGGTTGTGAGCTTCCCCGCACGGAATGTAGAAACAAAAACTAAATAATCAGCCCTGAGTTTGGAGAGGATGGCTAGGATGAGCTGATCATCTTCCTTCTCCACTTTGCATTGCTTCAAGAGAAAAATAGTATGCTTGAAATTTGTAAAGAAATCATTCAGAGTCTCGAAATTGGAAGGTTGGAGAGACATGAGTTCATTTTCGAGTTGGTAAACTCTCAAGTCATCATGATTTTCATGCAGAGATTCCAATTTGTCCCATATTTCTTTTTGTGTCTTCAAATCTGTAAGATGGAAGAGAAGGCCATCGGAAATAGAGAGGCATAAGAAACCGAAGGCTTCATCCTTCTTATTCAAGAATATTGATTTTTCTATGGCAGATCCAGGCTCAACTTCAGTGTTCATGGTGACTCTGTGGAGTCCTTTGAATTTCAACTGAGTTTCCATTTTATGTTTCCATGTGTGGAAATTGTATGGAGTCAATAGAGGTACTAAGGCAGCCATCTAGATTTGCTTGTAGCTAATGCTTCACCTGTAGAAACCTGAAAATCAAAACAGAAAAGGCAAAATAAGGTCGGACAGCCTGCACATTCTAGGCTTGCATCACACCTAGCCTAGTCAATCAAGCAAGCTTGATCAACAAGTTCTTTACTTGGGGTATTAAGTGGTAAGCCTTGGCTTCTAGTGCAGTTCTGGAATTTTGAGCTATTGCTCACTTCTCATGGAGAAATCTGTCAAAAATCTTGTTTTTGAGAGATTGTTCTTCGTCCCGTCGTAAGCTATGATACCATATTAATTCTTGCACATGATCTAGGAACTAGGAATCAAAATCATCAAAGAATAATTAACAAATACTCATGAATTGGAAATTATCGGAACCAGAATGGTTTCCTCTCTGTATATTTAATAAACAATAAAGGGTTATAATTCCAATGCTGAGCAATGGCTTAACTCCATGAAAAATTCGAATACCTAAGGAGACAATTCAAATTCAGTGAGTGAGTCTAGCTTAACTGACTCTCTACCATTCAATCTCACTCAATTAACCAATTGACCAAAACCCTAATTGACTCACCAAACCCTAACTGAAGTCGTAGTGCAATAAATGACTGAGTCTCAACTGAAGGGGATCAAACACATGTCATAGCAATCCAACCATCAAGTGTTAGTGCTGCATGACTCCAATGAACCCCGATGAGGTTAACTGAAGCTGAACTGACCATCAAAAGTTTGTGGAGGTGCCTTGTTGACTCCAAATCATTAAACAATCATAAAATAATATATTTAATGACTGGAGGTGCCTTAACTGACTGTAACTGACTGGTTGAACTGATTGTAACCACCAATTAACAATTCTATGCATTAATGTCACACAGATCACCCCTGGAGTGCTCCAGTTAGCCTCCTTGACTGTAGGAGAAGGATATGTTAGCCTCCTTGACTGTAGGTAGGCATGGGTGTGACTGGATGATGGCACTTAATGCTCCACTGATGTCAATTAAACTTAGGATAGTGGTTTAACTAGGCCAATTTGACCAAAAGAGTGTGTATGATGGTAAATGTCTCCAACAAATGTACAGTATGCAAGACATAGCTTCTTCTCTATTTCGAGTTGTATGCTTTCCATTTAATGGGAAGATAGTTATGATTGATCAAACGTCATTTAAGAATCCGCCAGTTACCGCATCTTTGGGAGCTTCCATCCCGATTGTAGAACACTCTTAGCTGACAACTGGGAGTGTGGGTGTTGGCATATATCCATCCCTTATGGGAAGATTTAGTTGTTTGGCACTTGTCCTTATGATAGGGTCTAGTTCTGATGAGGCTTCATCATCAGTAATATCGGTGTCTTTTTGCACAACCTATATGGAAGATCCTTGGATTCTTCCTACACCGAGTCCTTTGAGTGAGTCCATCGATACGGACGTGCCATTTCCTACAACTATGATAGCTTATCAAGCTAATCTTCCATGTGTTGCAAAACCTAGTCCTTCCTCTTCGCAAAAGGAGGAGTAGGACCCGTATGTACTGCCTGCATGAGCAGTTCAGTCTTCTCACACGCATGACTTCCTTGATAGTGTTTTTCCTTCAGATGAGGCTATTATTGAGGCTATGTATAGGGTTGAACCACCTTGGGAAGAGTTGTATCATAGATCTTATTTTCTTCCCGAGCTTGACTGTTTCGAGTGTGAAGACTATAGGGAGATTCTTAGTGAGAGAATTCATAGTCTCATGGTTTCGTTAAGCCCTCCTGGTCCGATGGCTGATGGAAACATGGCGAATATATCTCCTACCATTCCTATCAATATCTCTCGCGATCCTGGCAAGATTGAGAATGTATATATTGGGGCAGAATGTTCCCATGCTGAGATTCAGAAGTACACTGAGCTGTTTAAATAATTTCATGATATATTTGCTTGGTCCTACAATGAAATGCTAGGTATCAACCCTCGCATTGTTGAACATGAGATTAAAAATTATCCCAATGCTAAGCCTATTCGACAACACTTGTGTCCGGTGAATCCAAGGAAAGAACCTGCGATTAAGGCTGATATAGAAAAGCTGTTAAATGTCAGTTTTATCTATCTAGTTCCCTTGATAGAGTGGGTTTCAAACCCCATTCTTATTGATAAGAAGTAGGGAATGATCTGCATATGCACTGATTTCTGTGACTTGAATCGTGCCTATCCTAAAGATAATTTTCCCACGCCATTTATCAATTATATTTTGGATGAGTGTGTGCGAAGTGAGGTATTTTCATATATGGACAGCTTTTCGAGATTCAATTAGATACAAATTAAACCTAAGGACCAACACAAGACTGCCTTTATTTTTCCTTGGGGAACCTTTGCATATCAGAAGATTCCCTTTGGCCTTAATAACGCCGGAGCCACTATTTAGAGGGCTATGACCTTGATCTTCCACGATCTCAAATCAATTATTGAAGTCTTTTTGGATGACCTTGCTGCTCACTCTCATATGAGGGTGCGTCATTCCTACCATTTGAGATTAGTGTTCGAATGGTGCTGCCATTACTTGGTCAAGTTAAATCCTCATAAGTTCATCTTTTGCGTGAGGTTTGATCGCTTATTAGGGTTCATTGTCTCCAAGGAGGGTATAAAATTCAACCCTTTAAAGGTAGAGGAAATACTTCAATTGTCTCCCTCGAAAAACATTAGACATCTTCAATGTTTGCAAGGCATGGAAAACTTCTTACGGAGATTCGTTGAGAATTTTGCCAATTTGACTAGAGGCTTTATGCATATTTTTAAGAAGGACACTACCTTTTGCTGGGATGAGCAAGCCCAGGAGTCTTTCAATGTGCTTAAGTGATCCTTAGCATCGGCCCCAGTGATTAGTCCACACAACTATAGCTGTGACTTTCTACGTTATGTGGTCGCGTCCAAGGAGACGATTGGTATGGTTTTGGTTCAAGAGGATGAGGAGCTCCAAGAGCATGTCATATATTATGTGAGCCAAAACCTTATAGACATGGAGATCTCTTATTCCCATGTTGAGAATCTTGCCTTAGCTACCATTCATGTAGTTCAAATATTGAGACACTATATTCTCCTTCGCTAGACCTTGGTTATAGCCCATGTCAATTTGTTTCAATTCGTCCTCACTAGAAGGATGATTGGTGGAAAGTATAATAAGTGGATTTTCATCCTGCAAGAATTTGATCTTGAGTTTGTTTTGGCAAAATCGAAGAAGTCATTAATTTTTGTAGAGCTTATATCTGATTTCCCAAGTGAGGATGAGGAGGAAGATTGTGAAGATACGTTTGTCGATGAGCACATATTCTTAATCTCAACTTTGGATCCATGGTATGGAAACATTATCATATATTTACAAATATTGAAGGTCCCTACTCACCTTTCATGGGATGAACGACGATGATTACGTCACATTTCTAAGAATTACCTCATAGTGGATAACACATTGTATCGCCGTGGGGTAGATTCTATTTTACGTCGTTGTTTAACTCATGATGAGGCTAAGCTTGTGCTGAATGATTGCCACGGAGGGGCATGTGGTGGTCATTTATCTGGGATTTCTACAACCCAAAAAATCTTGAGAGCGGGTTATTTCTGGCCGTCGATCTTTAAATATTGTGTCAATGCAGTCAAGAAGTGCCACCCTTTCTAGGTGTTTGCATGTAATATGCGCTCACGTCCTGCCCCATTACATCCCATTATCACCGCTGGTCCCTTCACTAAGTGGGGGCTTGATTTCATGGATTGAAACCTAGCTTCAGCTGGGGGGCATCATCATATTATCATGGCTGTTGACTACTTTACAAAATGGGTTGAGGCTATGCCTATAGTTAAATCCGATGGTGAGACAGTCGTACACTTCGTATTCAACCATATTATTACTCGGTTCGGTATTCTGAAAGAGCTTGTCACTGACCATGGTAGACACTTTTAGAATCGCATGATGGAAGAGTTGGCCTCGAAATTAGGGTATAAGCAGGAGCATTCTTCTTCTTATTACCCTCAAGCAAACGGACAAGTTGAAGCAGTGAACAAATCACTCAAGTCTATTCTCCAATGAACTGTCACACAAAGCAAGACCAATTGGCATATTATGTTATATCCTGCTTTGTGGGATTATAGGACCACGGTTAAGACTGCCATCATTTTTTCTCTATATCAACTTGTACATGGAGTGGAGTATGTATTGCTGGTTGAGTGCGAAATCCCTTCTTTGAAGCTAGCCATAGAGCTCTTACCGGACACTTCTCCATTGGAGGAACGTTTGGTCCAGTTAGAGCAACTTGATGAGTACCATCGAGATGTTTTAGTGGCTCTAGAAGTGAATAAGTGTCGTGTTAAGGTCCAGTATGATAAATTTGTCTGTCCAAAGAGGTTTAGTGAAGGATATTTGGTCCTTTTGTGGGATCAAGCTAAAGAACCCTTGGGGGAAGGCAAGTTCAACCCCATGTGGCATGGTCCTTACGTAGTTAAATGTGTGTTAGAGAAGGGCGCTTATGAGCTAGTGGACTATGAGGGGATGGCCTTGGCGGATCCTAGAAATGGGCTCTATCTTAAAAAGTACTATGCATGGTTTTCAGCCAGGCTGACTATTGTATATTATTGTACAACATTTTGCATAGTTAGGTTTTTCTTATGGTGATCGGGTTTGTTTATTAGCTTCCACTTCTTATGGCAGATGTCAATGGATTCTTCCATCGTTATAGGATTCGTGGATGGTGCAAGCCATCACACTCAACACTCAGCCTCTGCTGCTTGGGTGATTTATACTCCTACGGGTCATGTATTGTTTTTAGGAGGCGTATGTTTACGACCCTCTTCAAACAATGTTGCTAAATATAGTGTTGTTATCGAGCTTCTACAGGATTCCATTTCACATGGTGTTCTATCTCTTGAGGTACGTCTTGATTGAGAGTTAGTAGTGTCACATCTTAATGGATTGTATCATGTTAGAGATCCAATATTATTACATAGATTCTTATGTGTGAGACTATTAGAATGACAATTTGACAATATAACATACATACATGTTCCAAGAATTAATAATCAAATTGCTGAATCATATGCTAACTACATGTTAGATTGGAATTTGTTTCATAGACATTAAGCTCATAACAAACATACAATGTTACACATGTAAATAAATAAACCGATCATCATAAAAAAATTTCATTAAAACATCGAAAAAGTGATATTACATAGTGTCATAATACAAAAATGGGACTCTCAAGCCACCAAAATATAAATACACAGTAGTACAAAATGTATCACTCCTGGGTATCTAGGCCTGGGGAGGAGGAGGGGGGTTCTGATCATGGAATGTCACCATGGTTCTAGCTAGTTGTCTAAATAACTGCACCCATGGTTGTGGCACACCCACCACCTGACGTTGCATGGCCTCAGGCAAGTCCTCGACCTACGCCATGGGTACCCTGTGTGTCAGCCTCACGAAGTTGGTATGAATGCTTTGGAGCATCCACTCTGCATCCACACCCGTAATGTCATCTCCTCTTCCCCTCCGTCTATGACAAGGGAAGCATTCAGGCTTCCATGGTCCTACATCTGCATGCATATGATAGGATGTCACTATGTATTGTTACACAAAATCATGTCATTTTGATTCCATACGTCAAAAAACACAAAAAAATTAAATAACTCAAAAATATTAAAAAGAGGGTTGGGATTTGTTACCAATGTCACCGTATGCTGATCTTGGTGGTAATGGCATGTTCGGGTCTCCCCAAAAATCTATCCCCGCATAGGGGTAATCATCGATGGAAACTATCGGTCATCGCCACCATGGAAAGAAATCAGCTAGATAGGGGTTAGACACCCTACCTCCTCCCAGTCTGCACATCGCATCTGCCCAATGCCTTTGGGCCAGATCTCAAACCCCGTGAAGAGGAATGTCAACTCTAGGGCTCAGTCCCAGAACATGCTCAAAGAAAAACCTGCTCAGTATGCTACTGAAACCAAAGTTTCATACTCTACCCATCTTGCACTCACTTAGCTGGTATTTCATGTTGCCAAGTAGTGCAGTGCTCCAATCATACACCATGGGTGCACTCCACTGCATAGAATGTCATAGGCCCTGAGGCCTGATGGAGTGAATTTAGCCCTGCTATCCTACCCAATGTCAGCAGAATGGCCTTTAGGCCTAGCACCTGTATGGAGTTAGTTGGGATCTGACCCCTCACCTTCTTTGTGTCTAGATAACAGTACACTGCTATGTACTCATCTATGGTCAGGCCACCTCCGGGACCACGAGAGCGTAAGTCCACCACTTCCCCCCATTGGGAAATTCCAGTAATAAAATATATGTCCTCCACTTCTATGGTGAGGGACATCCCTTTTATCTACAAAGACTCTAAGTCTAGATCCCAGTAGTCTACTAGCATCTGCAGCAGTCTTGGTTTGGCCCTTAAGCCACCAAGACACCAAAACTTGTAGAGCTTGCATGCACATAAAGATTGTTGAGCCATTATATCTGCCCTTAGTGCATCTTCTACATCCCTGTGTTCACATTAGCTCCATTCTAGAACCTTCCTACATGTTTAAATCAAGTTTAGGTCATTAAAACACTTAAAAAATACTTGATCGTGACCGCATACGTGACTGTTTGATAAATAGCCGCATATGTACGTGACTTTGAGGGATTTTTCCGTTTATATCCAGCCCTATACACGGAAAAATCCTCGATTTATGCGTGGGCCAAGGCGCACACCTTAGGGTGGCCTAGAAATACAAATTGACCATGGAAAATTGTAAAATTTGCATGAAAATGAAAGAGTAGGGCATGGGTAAATACCTGGAAAAAACGGTAGTGGATTCCGCCGACTGGATCTCCCGAAATTTGCTGTTGAAGTTATGAGCTCAATTGGGTAAAAATTTCAAATGTTATATAATGTTTTGAATTTTTTTACTATTTATGGAAATTTTTCAAATTTTTGAAAATTTTTACCCCCTTTTCTATAGTTTGAACTGTTTCTAACCCTTTTGGACCGTTTTTTGACTAATATATGATGTAGGAGACCGTTTTGAGCACTGTTTCAACCGTTGTGTTGACCCATTCATGCTGATTTCAGGTATCATCTCTGGACTAGCATATAGGTTAGGTTTCACCACCGTTTGCATTTTGCATAACCTTATGACCATTTCATTATAACCGTAGGTACGAACCCATTCTATCTTGTCACGGAACCTTCTTGTTGTTTTAGAAGTGGCATGATTTGAATGGTAGAGCTTGACCTTACATGGGTACCCTAGTTAGCGCCTTATTTGCATTTAGTGCCCATGCCAACAGTTTTGTCCTTTAGGGTGTGGGAGTCCATTGTATAGTATTGCCATGACATTTCATAAGATCCTCATACTCCTCTTGATCTTTTGCTGACCTATTTCCCCCAAACTCCCTTATGTCAAGTTGTAATTGCATTGTCATGAGCTTTTCCTGCCTTCTTGAGCCTTATGCCAACTTCCCTGACTTTGAGTATCAGACATATAGCCTGAGCTTGTCTCATGTCTAGCCATGCAGAGCCATTTTGTATACCCTTTGCAACTTGATTCCCTATTCTACCAGGAGGGGACTTTCCCCTGAGTGTTGCTATTCCACACATGTATCCTTGCATTGAGCATAGGAATGTTCCACTACTTGGAACTAGTTTGTTTTCCGATTTGACACTCATCTCCTCCTAGTCTGTAACTTTAAAGCAGTTTTATTCTTTTTCAATATTTTTAAATATTTGAAAAAGTCCAAAAAAAAATAAAAAAACCAAAAATCTAGACAAGGAAAGATGTTATCTTTGGTAGCAGTCAAGTCATGTCACCTTTGAATAGAGCACTGTATATCACATCCATTGGTTGGGTTCACAGTTTGACATTAGGAGCTGTACTCATTTATCTGATTTTATCTCCACTGGCTAGTTAAGCTTCAAGTCCTTATGGAGCCTCTGTCGATGCCTCCTATGTTGCAGAGATGTCCCAGTTTTGCATATCAAGTCTGTGCTGCCTACATTCAGTCACCATTCTCTGTTATCCTCTTGTTCAAAGGAATTTGAAACCTGAGTCGTCCATTCCTCAGTTATCTTGACTTTGCATGTCGGTCATTCTCGGTATAGTTACTGGTTCGTGCACATTATGATCAAGTCCTTCCACATTATACAGCTTTGTTGAGTACCTCGTATTGGATGATGGGGGATGCCTTAATGCCCTCCTTTCAATGGATTTCATCCCATTGAATTTAGATCATTTATTCTAGGATAGGAATCTAGAGTCATCTTTGAGTGCCTTGAGACTTGCAGTCATCAGTGGCAAGTTCTCTCACCATCGACAGTTCTTTGGGAATACATCAATGTCCCCTGATCGATGGATTCTCTCAAGTGTTCAACCTCGACACATTTATTCACACTTGTTAGTTTGCACTATAGTACCTTGATTCCCATTTTCATTATCGGTGGGTGATCTCGCGTCTGTTAAAGGTATACATCAATGACCTATAATCAGACGATGGACTACTATGTTTGACCTCGACACCTCTATTCACATAGTACGACATGTACTTGTAGTAGTTTGTGTAGAAGACCTTCCAGATTGGTGGCATCTCATATATGATACCTCCTTGATTGTGCCAGTGTTCATGAGATTTCAACTCTCGTGACTTGTTTCCAGTATATGTCACACATTTCTAGCCATTATGGAGATTTTGATCTATTTTATATCTTTAGTCTTCATGGAGATCATGATCATTTGTATATCTTCATCATGGAGATTCTGATGTATGTATATTGTACGTGGCGATGACCACACATGTCATATTGTATCATGCCTATTCATGGCCATTGTACTCTTATGTATCAGGGACTGCTATATCTATTCATAGTTATGTGCAGAGTTGTATTATTGTATAGTGCTGATTGGGTGGCTGGTTCTTCCACTGGGTTCTTCATCACTTTATTTTTGGGATGGACTTATAATGTATTTCGGCCATTGTATGAACCCTCTGACCTCACACATTGGGGGGCATCTGTTATAGCTTTTTTTACCACATATGGTGAATCACACTTTTGTGGCCTCCCCTGTCCCTATGCAGACTCCTTAGACCCCATGGACCATTTTTGTTCCTTTGATGTTTCCTAGATCATCGCTAAAAACATGCTTAAATTTCTATACGCGACTTTTAAACCCTTTATTGCGTATATACGAGGGTTTGAATTCTAAAATCGTGTACATCAGGATGTGTGCAAAAATCCAAATTATTTTGGAGTTTTCCTTGATGTGGATCCGACTCACTTGTCTCCTGGCCTTCCATATACCTTGATATCGCTCAGATTCAACCTTTCATTACCCCATTGATGAGCTATATAAGGAACCCTTTGGATACATTGAAGTCATATGAGAAATTGAGAGCAAGAGAACTGTAGTCCATTCTTGCCTGAACTTATGCTTGAGTCTGCATCCCCTTTGTCCCTTGGAGCACTTTTGTGTTCTTCCCAAGCTTGCCTTGCTATAGTGAGATTACTATCGAGAGATGGAGGCCCAAGTGGGGGACTCGGTTTCTCCAATTCACAGATGTGGCAAAAGAGGTTGTATTCATTATACTCTCTGATTTTATATTGATAGAAATATATTTTTCTGTCCAATAATGTGTATTTAAATGAATATTTTATCCATGGATGATTTCAAATGCTTATATGTTATTGATTATATATGCTAGAGTAGAGCTAACACAATTATATATAGTATGCTTGTCTTGTTTATTGAATGTTGAGGAAGCAATTTATCAATTCAGGCTGAAGTTGGAAAGCTCAACGAGGATCTACATCAACCGTCCAGAATAAGGTACGAATCAAGATCCTTTAGTGTTAGTTGTTTAGTTTCTTTTTCATATAGGAAAGGATTGATTTATGGAGTTAAGTTGTCTGTTGTGGTACCCCAAGCCATAGGAATTTCTCTCCGTAACAGGAACGCAAGTTGTTGTAAGGGAAACCCAAGTACAGATCTGTACGCAAGTTGCAATGAGAATAGCTAGTACAATACGCCGGTTGTATATGAAGATAGTTGTGTATGTATGCGAGTTGCTGTGGAGATAGTCGCATACAACAATCAACATATAGAAAAGTAAAATGGCAAGCTGGTTGGATAGTGAATGCATCTCATGTCATGCCCATCTATAGTGTTTAGGAAACCTTCAATCCAAAAGTTTCCTTTTGTGTACCAACATATGAATTGTTGGCACTCGGACGGAGAAGTGCCATTTGGGTTGATAACAGATGCCCCCTAATTTGTGAGGTCAGAGGGAAGCAATGGTGAAAATACATTATAATCATTATCTTTGGAGAACTCAGAAATCTAATGGAGTAGGGGTAGTACCTAAAAAAAATACATATTAATTTCATATGCAAAGTCATATATGAGGATGCTATGTTCAATATACTGGAACTCTAGCTCCTTTACAATGTTTAAGTACATCATATAGTACGGGTACAAGACCGCGTATATTACAGAGGTGGATCGAAGCCACAATATACAATAATGATGAGTCTTCAAAGAGCTTGAAGCTGTGTAAATGGATAGAACATAATCTTGTGTAACTTATTCCATATATAGGGAACTAAGATCTTCATAAACAATCCTAAAGAACCAGTATAATCCAAGACATGTGAATAAATGTAGGTTGAAGTCAAACATGGAGTGGATTCAACAGATTGTCAATGAATAAGTGATAATCGACAACTGAAGCAAAGGAATTCACCAATAATGAAAGTGAATCCTCAGGTGCGATATTCAAAACTCTAGGTCTTCGTCGTCAAGAAGTGTTGATGCAGAACCATACTGTGATAAGGAAGGAAATAGATCCTCCAACGGATCACAAGAGTGACTAGGAACTGGGTAAAGGAAGGGAGACACAAGTGATAAAAGATATGACAATGATGGGATCAGGATATAGATCAGACATTGAGTTAAGTCCTTGAATAGTGAGCATGACACAGAGATAACCCAAGGAAACTTTTAACTTTATAGATAGAACAATTAGAATTATCTGTCATGTAGGAGACATGATCAGATTCCCCAGGTAGAACTGACAAGAGGAGGAGTAAAAAACTCAAGGTAACAGCTGAACTAAAAGTGAACACTGAGACATGGGTATTGGAAAAGACAGAAACTGCTATGTTCAAGGATGACATGCTACCACTAACTGAAAACCAAGAGAAAACTTCTTCCTTACCTTCCCTATTAAATTTTAACGAGTCTAGGAAAGTCAACTCGAGTCTCTCTTCATTTTTTAACAAGTCTGAAGAGAAGAGAAAATATTGCTTGATAGTGTCACTGATTCGTGGATTTAATGAGCCCAAACTAGTACATGCTCAGTTGTTGTTTTCACATTTAGAGAGCTTGAAAACTCCAAAGAAGACTCTAGGGGGGTCCTTTTTCGTCTAATTTAGTCTCCTGAGGCCGGAAAAGCTTAAAAAATACCACAAAAGAACTCTCTTAACTTCCGTAGAAGAAAAGGTGAACCTTTTTTGTACTTAGTCAGGGAGGTCTGAAAAAGGTTAAATTACCACCTACCCAATGCTCCTTCGAGAGCAGCATATAGCTTGAGTTTTACGAGTGTGAAGGAAAGCAAGATCACTCAGAAAGATCCATTTGAATATGAGAAATGGGGATTATAACAATAAACTCGATGCTTTGTTCTTAGTGTTTAGTGAGCATGACAAAGACATAAAGCACACTCGAAATCTTTTTCATGTTTAGGTCCAGAGTACGAAAAAGAGAAAACTGAGCTCATACCGAGTGTTCCTTTTCCGTAAATTTAGTCCCTCGGATCCAGAAAAGTGATAAACCTATGCCTGAGAATACTCTTCTCAATTCCATATAAAAGAGAGTGATCATTTCTCATACTATTCCGCATGATCTGAGAAAGAGATAACCTACCACCAATGCGGATGCCCATTCACATATTCTTAACGATCTTGAACGAATAAGTTAACTCGGCAGTCAAGTCTGTTTTGAGGAGTCAGACCTAGGCCTAAAGAAAATCCATAAGGGTGGGGAGTCCTATAAAGGGATAGCTTGTAAAAAGAGACCAAAATGAGGCTCCATTTGGCGTGAAAATTAGCTAAAAGGATTCCCTTGTACCTAAGACAGCTGCAACATGAGTATCGAAAGACAACATAGGTTCTAAATGAAGATACTCATGAGAGGAAGGCCCTATCCACATAAGAACAATGGTAAAGACAAGGAGCTAATGGTTAAAAAATACCATAGTCCATGGTTAAAATGTTGATTACTAAGTATAGGATGGAGTAGGTATAGATGCAAAATGCATGTGAAACAATGAAAAACCATCCTATATGAGCAAAAAACACCTTAGAACCATGATAAACCTGTTACAAGGAAAAAATATATGGTATTAGTTTGATGAATTATGAACTATAGGGAAAAAACCCACTTGACTCAATATAATTTCTATAAATAGTTCAAAAACATAAATAAAACTCACCATTTGGATTTTTAGCCACAAAAGACAATTTTTCACCTCTACATTTAGTTGCTCGATGTGGACAATTCAGTTGACCAATTCCAAATCTGCAAGTGTCAGGTAATACTACACCCCAAGATCTTCAATTTGATCCTAGCAAATTTCAAAATTGAGCCCAAATTTTATATTTTTGAGCGCCCTCAACAAAAGAATGTTGTGTATGTGGGTTCGCTATAGTGAAACTTGCATACATGCATTTTGTATGTGGGTTTCCTGAAGGATAGTCGCGTAGAGTATGCAACATGACTAACTAGACAGTTGCATACGCTGCGTGAGGGGGAAAAGAAGCATTTTGGGTCAAAATTTTGAATTTTTTATATGAAACTAAAGGTTTTCAATGCTTGTTTTCTAGGTTTGAAGATGGTGCTTGAGTGGAGGGAGCATGAACATGAAGATATGGATCAAGAATTACTCTAGGATGCGCCCACCATGAATGTTTTATGTTCAAGAGGGTTGTTAAAGTTTTTTTATGCATCACCTATGCGGACCAATGTCCACCTGCTAGAGTTCATGATAAATTACTAGGATCATGATTTGGGCATGTTTGACCTTCAAGGTGAGTCCTTGGAGATTACTTCAGAGGATATCTATTTCATTGTCGATCTATTATGATGGGGAGCTCCAGTCAACTTGGAAGGAACCGGCAGAGGTGGTGACCCTTTAAGTGTCCAAAACTACATTGACATATACTACGCACCAGGTACATAAAAGAGAGGGAGTTGCATCTCTATTGTACACATACGTGATCTTCCTCTACAGGTATTGACAAGTACCATAGCGAGGGTTGTGGGATCATCTTCTCTTCACCTTGCTACATGGAACCAGATGAGACTAGCAGTGGATTGTATGCAGGGGGGCCTATATGATTGGTGCTCGGGAGTGATCCCAATTTTGAGAAAACAGCTCTCTAACTGTAAGAGAGGAAGGAGGAAGAATTTTGGATATTCTAGCATACTAGTAGCCTTCTTCTTCGAGGAGTGTCGGTATTGAGCCCTGCAGTACCCCTACCAGTTCGTTCTCCTGGTCATCCTAGGACGAGTATATGGGGAGATATCTTCCTCCGCCAGGGAGGTCGTGGCTCAGTGCAGAGTGTTTATGATGATGACTTCTACTTTTGGTGGGAGAAACAGCTGCTACCACTGGAACAGTTTCCACATGCTAGGATGGATTTTCGTGGTGATCCAGACCTTGTCCTCCCTCTAGGAGGAGCATGGGGAGAGTTAGTAATTTTTATTTTCAAGCTTTTAAATTTTTTATGAAATTTAAATATAAAGATATATACATATGTATAAGAGTTCTAATCCTATAAACATGTCAAAATGCAGATATTGGACCAGTCCACCCTGAAGGGCATCCACGCATGTATGTGCGTCTTGTCTTAGGAGAATACCAGGGGATGATTAAGGTTCTTGGGGGAAAGTTGGCTAGGCTTACCCAGAGAGTACCCACCTTACGAATTAATCACATCCCAACCATCATGCAGGATTTTGTGGTTGGTGGTTCTCCTGTCTGGATACGCCTTTTGAGGTGGGTAGCCAGAGCAGTTTTAGTATACATAGATGTTGTTGAGGCTACCAAAGCTAGAGTGTAGGGAGACCGGGGGGACCAGGGTGGTCCAGCTTAGATCTAGGGAATTTGATGGACTTTGATCCATATTTTGTATATTTTTTCTATATTATACAGTTATCACTGATCTAAGGATCAAAGACTCGACCTATCTATAGACACATATTTACATATATATATATATATATATATATATATTGTCAGTTATTTACAAATGTTTTTTATGTGTATGTTGTATATTATTATGAAAAATGTGTTAAATGCCAATCCAATATGTAATTAGTGTATGCATCAGTTCATGAATTCTGATTTCTTGGAATATGATTGAATGTAATGAATTCAAAATTTATTTCCAATAATTTAACTTGCATAAATAGATATAATATAATAGGGTTCCGCACCTGATAAGCTCGATTGAGCTGGGAAACCACCAGTTGAGAGTCCAGTTGGACTTCTAGCTGAGTGATACCACGTGACAAAGCATCACATAGAAGCTCAATTACAGCCCTATACTCAGCGACATTATTAAAACCAAGACCTAAGAAAGCACCTCCTGAGGCAACTAAATATCTTGAGGGAGAATAAATGACCCATGCCACTTAAGCTAGATTAAAAGTGTGGTGATTGGCGCCATCAGTGAAACCTATGAACCTCTCGAAAGACATCTGAAATAACCAGCAGATTCTATAGAAAACACAAAGTGATGAACTAGTGTACATAAAAATACATGCAATAAAATAAAAGAAAAAGTGCTAAGCCTAAGCATAGTACTTTTTCAGGTAGAGCCCATTTCTAGGCTCAGGTAGCTTATTCCCATTAAAATCAATTAATTCATATGTGCCTTTCTTTAATACCTTCGACACGACATAAGGTCCCAACCACATGGATTTGAACTTTCCTGCCCACAGGGGTTCTTTGTCTTGGTCCTAGAGCAAAACAAGTTCCCCCTCAGAGAAAACTCCAGGATTGACCAACTTATCATATTGGATTTTGACCCTATTTTTGTGACTTTGATTTGCTGTCAAAGCATCTCTACACTGCTCATCAAGATGTTCTAAATGTACTAGATGTTCTTCAAGCTTTGTCGTATCAGGTAACACATGAATAGCTATTTTCAAGGACGAGATTTTACATTCAACTGGGGTAACGGATTCCACTCCATGAACGAGTTGGAAGGGGGAGAGACCCGTAGCATTTTTTACATTAGTTTGATACACCCAAAGTGTGGGGTATCGCATGATATTCCAATTAGAATGGGCTGCATCAATGGTATGTTTGAGGATATTTTTCAAAGTTTTATTAACAGCCTCAACCTAACCATTTGCTTGAGGATAGTACAAAGATGAATGTTCTTGTCTGAATCCAAGCATAGTGGTTAGTTCCGTCATCATGCTATTTTGAAAATGACTACCATGGTTAGTGACAATCACTTTGGGTATACCAAATCATGCTATAATTTGATTAAACATGAAAAAGGCTATGGTTTCCCCGTTGGCTTTAAAGGTGGGACTTGCCTCTACCCATTTTGTAAAATAGTCCACAGCAACAATGATATATTTGTGCCCCCCAGCCGAGGCTAGGTTACACATCATGTAATCGATCCCCCACTTCATGAAGGGACCCACTAAGACAATGGGAAATAATGGAGTGGGATGCAATCGCATTTTTCTGGTGTAAAAATGACAAGGATGACAATGCTTCATGGTTTCCACACAATCCTTGAAGATCATGGGAAAGAAATAACTGGCATGTAGTATCTTCTGGGCCATTACTAACCTAGATAAATGACCCCCACACGCTCCACTATGGGCATCATTCAGGACAATCTCTGCTTCCTCATGGGTAATACATCGACGCAAAACGGAATCTACCCCCCTACGATATAACGTATCTCCTATGATGAGGTAGTTATTGGCATGAAGGTGTAGTTTACATCATTCCTCCTATGAGAAAGTTGTAGGATACTTCAAAGTCTGGAGATAGATAAGTATATCTCCATACTAGGGTTCTGAGGTGGATATAAAGAAGCTATGCTCATCTAGGAATGAGTCATATTCAATGACTACATCTTCTTTTGTTGGAGATTCTGCTATAAGATCAACAAAAACTAAGGATTTTTTAGATTTAGCAGACTGGAAATCAAAGTCAAACTCTTGGAGAATTACTATCCATTTGTTGAATTTTCCCCAAACAAGCCGTCGGGACAAAACATATTGAAAAGGATTAACATCTACCACTACCATTGTAGTCCTATATAAAATGTAGTGGCGTAACCTCTTAACAGCATAGACAGCTGCTAAGGCCAATTTCTTGAAGTGGGAGTACCTGAGTTCATGTCCGGCTAAAGCACGGCTAAGATAGTAAATGACATGCTCCTATAGCTTATCGTCCTCCTAGACTAGGACTACCCCAATGGCCAACTCAAATGCGGCCAGATACAATATAAAATCCCTAGAGTAATCTGGGAGACATAGTAAAGGTGTCGACAACAAAGCTTTTTTCAATGCCTCGAAATTGAGTTGTGCAGTTTCATCCCATACAAATGGGGTGTCTTGTTTTAACAGACGCATGAAACCTTTGGTAATCTTGGCATAGTTTAAAATGAAACATCAAAGAAAGTTGGGCTTCCCTTGTAGGATTTGAAGTTTCCTGATAGAACAAGGAGGAGGTAGGTTTACAATGGCCTCTACTTTTAATGGATCCACCTAAATTACTTTGTTAAAGACAATGAATCCGAGCAATCTCCCTGACTCGACACAGAACACGCACTTGTGGGGATTCAAGCAGATCTTATAGTATCTGCATCGTTTAAAGATTAGATGCAAGTGATCTGGATGATCAATTCTTTTATGAGAATGCACAGGCAGATCATCAAGGTAAGGTTCGACAATGGTTTTAATATCATGGAAGGAAAAGTTCATTTCCTGCTAAAAGGTTTCCCCAGCATTTCTCAATCAAAAGGGCATTTTTTTGTAGGCGAAGGTACCCCAAGGACAAATTAAAGAAGCTTTATGTCAGTCTCTGGTTTTATTTGAATTTGATTATATCTGGAGAAGCCATCCATAAACGAAAAAACTTCACTTCCCACACAAGCATCAATAATTTGGTCTATAAATGGCATGGGATAGTTGTCCTCAGGATAGGCTTTGTTCAAATCTCAAAAGTCAGTACAGACATGTATGGTCCCTTGCTTCTTATGAAGAGGAACAGGGTTGGATACCCATTTTGTCAGAGCTATGGTATAAATAAAACCAGCTTTCAACAGTTTTTCAACTTTAGCCTTCACGGCCACCGCTTTACACAGGTTAACAGGTCTTAACTTTTGCCGAATAGGTTTAGCATCAGGGTATGTTCGGATATCATGCTCCACTATCGATGGATCAATTCCTAGCATCTCCTCATATGACCAGGAAAAAATGTGGTGGGATTCCTTGAACAAGGACGTATAGATTGCAATCTCCTCAGGAGAGTAGTTTGCACCGATATGTATATTTTCCACAACATCAGGATTTATAGAGATGTTGATAGGGATAGTAGCAAAAATATTTTCCATATTCCTCTCAGAAAACATTCCTTCCCTCAGTAAGGGATTGATGGGTATATCAACATCGTCTGCCAGTCTCATATGAAACTCCTGATTCTCTATCATGCTTAGCTCTGGAAGAAAATAGGATCGATGATGAAGATCTTCGCAAATCTTATCACGTCCGCACATGGCTTCCAGAATGGCTTCATTAGAAGGTAAAACCATATCTAAATAGTCCGCATAATGCAAAGAGTTTTTTTCCCAATCAGGCAAATATACTTCTTCTAGGTCCTCTGAGACTATGAGAGGGTCTGGAACAGGATCAACAGTGGTTTGAGTGATAGCTTGGTAAGCCACTTCCACTACCAATAAGGGCACTTCAAGTTTGCGGTGGGTAGGGAGGACCGAAGGGTCAGTCCTATCGACAACCATAGCAATTTAACACTAGTAGAACCTATATAATTAATAGGTGCTAGAAGATCAAATGTGCCCATCAATGATGCGTACATTCCATCCCCTGATCTCTGTGCAGCAGGTTTGACCTGATCAACCAATGGCACAGTGGAATCATTAGACTCCATGTGTCCTTTTTGAGTAAAATCAAGTTGGTCAACAGTAACCAACTTCCCTTCGTGTGGAAACACTACCACCCGAAAGACGGTCGATGCAATAGTAGACATGGCATAAGTCCAACTTCTTCCCAAAAGCAAATTATAGTCCAAAGGTGCATCAATCACCTCCACTTCAACAGACACTACTTTCCCTACCAGCTTAATTTCAAAAGTAGGTAGGATACCATTTGGACAGAATGACCTTCCGTTAAAAGCAGTAACCAGGGTGTTTGATAGGACTAGCTCTGGGGATCTGAGAGCTTTCCAACATGACAAGGACATAACACATGTAGAAGCACCCTCGTCAACAACTTTCCTTCCAATGGTATTTCCACCATGGATGACATCTATTGATAAGGCTACATGGTAAGGTAGGATAATTTTAACACCAGACAAGTGAAATTTCGCCATGAGACTCGATGAGTCCATACTGCCTAAGGCTACTAAGAGTGCATCTCGTTGGGTGGGACAACTTTGTAACACCTCTAAAGCCGACATTGCACAAGGGGTTTGGGCTAATTCTTCAACCACAAAGTAGTTTAAAGCAGCCCTAGCATTAGGGTTATGCAAGGTCTTCTTAAAGATACATTTCGGTATCTTAGGCATAGTTTCAGCAGGCTTCTCAATCATGAGAGGGTTAGAAGTTTCACCTATAGACTTACCCTTCTCAGAAGTCTCTTTTTCATAGTTTTTATTCCTAGTCTGTAGCAAAGTCAAAGATCGAACCATGTTGATATAATTGGGGTTGGGGGCATTTGAAGTGCCCCCTGCTACATTAGAAGCTGAAGCACATTTATGCCCTTGCAGAAAAGGATCCTTTAGGACAACCGGTTGTTGAGCTTTTAGCAGCTTCTGGGCTTGTTCCATAATGGGACAAATATGGGTGAGGTGATCCTCATGGCACAACTTACACGGGAATTTCACCTTTTTATTTCTGTTCTTGCCCCCATCAGCATTGTTTGTGGGTTTCTGCTTGTTTTGGTTTCCCTCCCCTTTCTTTCCTCTCTTCTTTTTTCCACCGAGCTGCTAATTTCCCTTCTGAGAGGTCTGTGCAAAAACATTTGCATTTTGGGGTGAGAGGGCAGCCTTTGCCGCCTCCACCGTAGAATGTTTGACAGACAGCTAATGGAGTTGTTTGGCCAAAGATTCCACAGTGGGAGAGTTTACGAACCCAACCACGCCATCAACATGGGATCCAGGATTATGTTTCTCTACATCATGGGTAGGCCTCAGTGCCTCAGGGATAATCTCATACAAGATCCTAGATTGAGAATAAATCAAATCCAATTGTTGCGCCCTGAGGATAGCTTCTTCCTCATTCGTCACTCTTGAAGTAGATATGTCCTTAGATATATAAGGCAATAATGATTTAAGGAACCATTCTAGTAAGAATTCAGGAGGAATAGTGGCGTTAATAAGGCTATTTTTCCTCCTCCGCTCTTGGATGTGATCTAAGATGTGGGTAGCCTTGTTCTTCCTGAAGCTAGATAACAAGTCTGTTTCGAAATCGTATCGGACCGGAAGCTGAAAGTGGCTAAGGAATGCATTAGCCAAGTCCCAAAAACTACTGAATGTAGAAAAAGGCAACTCAATGTACCATTTTGCTACAGTACTCGTCAAGGTTCTTTGGAACAGCCTCAACCTAACTGAATCTTCATTCAGTGAATTAGAAGAACACCATAAATGAAAAGTGGTGGCATGAGCCCCAGGATCTTCGCCAACTTTGCCTTTGAATTTTGGGATGTCTGAGGGCAATTTGGTAGGGACAGGTGGCCAAGAGGGATCATGCCTCACTGGGTCATTTATCAATTTAGACAAATCTGGCAAGTTTAACGTTGCCAGGAACGGAAGCTTAGGTCAAACCGGAGCACTAAAAGTGCCATAATAGGGATTAGAGGGACTTGCCCCCAAATTCACATAAATGAAGGTGGGGTTTCCCCCTATCGCCGGTTGCGAAGTGGATGGGTTACTTTGGAACAGATTCCATCCATAAGCCACAGGATTATGGGTGGGAGGTGCAGTATAAGAGGTTCTGGCCATCCGAAGTTTGAAAACCTTTCTCGTAAGGTTTAGTGTTTCCAAACTGCACTCTTACATAAGAGGGTGATGGGACTACGTATGGAGTGGATAAGGGAATATTCCTCCCATTCCAAGGAAATCCTTGGACAAAAGCTGAGGATCCTACCGAACCACTTTGGGAAGTGTGTGTGAAGGAGGAAGGAACAATAGGTATACTAGGAATCCTAGTAACCATGCCACCAGAAGCACCTGCTAGGCTTATGGGAAATGGTGGTTGAACCACTCGGCTCGCTAGAGTTAAGGGCATAGTAGGTATGCTAGATCTAGGGGTACTTATTGGGGGAGGTAGTACCCCTTCAGCTGGGGTGGCTGAGGTGGAAACAAAATAAGTTTCTCCTACATTAGACATTATCCTGCCCACAGGGACACCAAACACGAGTGGATCAAAAGGACGAACCTAGACGATCACAAGATCGTTTAAGTCAGTCAAGGGTGTATTAAAATTCCTTGCAAACTCGTCAGCCTGCAAGTCTTCTATCTCAACTGTATTAAAATCAAAACGGTTATCCCTAAGTTTTGGTTCACCTGAAACTTTACTTACTGCTATTGGTTCAAATGAACTGTCTATGTCCAATCTCTACATTTGAGGTGGAGGTGGAGGTTCGAATGTGATGAGAGGAGGAAGGTTTTGCAACCTTCATGACCTTCTAATAGGTTGGTCCTCCACGATTGTAAAGTTAAAAAATTCAAAACCTAAGGTCATCTAAACACAGACAAACCACAGAGCAATCACTACGAAAAATCCTAAAGTCTCAACAGTCAGCAAGGGTAAAAGATATACTTTCTCGAAGAAAGCTGAATAACAGTTACTTGGCGTCCTTGAAGAGGTTCTTAGGCATAAGTGAAGGAATCACCCACCGCCATCCTACACTTTAAACAACGGTTACGTTCCAATCCCATCCAAGGTGAACCAGAAATAGCCTTCTGGTTTACCTAGGTATGAACCCTAAATGTCAAGAGACTAGAGGATACCTTAACTATACCAACAGTCTGGGGGGACAGTCACAAGCCTAATTCGTACACATGAGAAGGGTAGTTGAGCCTGAAAATCTGTCTAGGACAGAATCCCCAGATGTGTAAAAATCCTGATTTACGTTTCAACAAGGAATCGAAGGGTTATCTCCTCAGTCTAATGCCTCCACACAGCCTCATGCTTGACTCCCGTTTGAGAGGAGATTCCCAGATACTATCGATAAAGAGAAGGGTTTACCTATCGATTGGCCCACTATGTCTGAATTTTAATACTTATGGGAAGTTTACACTTCCTATCCCACAAGTCTAGCCTAAGCTAGTAGGTGTATGGCCCTAAAAAATAAAAATTACTAATAAATTTTAATTATTGCATTCATTTTAAGGGCTATTTTTACTTAGAAGGCAAGTGGAGTGAAATACTGTGATGTTTTTGACTCGATAAGAAATAAAAAAAGCAAAGGTGCATACTTCCAAAGAAAATTATCACAAGAAAAAAAAAACAATCTTCTTTTTCTTTTTGTAAATGTAAATTGATGAAAATGCAACGATAAAGAAAACACTAAGACTATATTTTTGTAGTTTTTTGAGATTATATTCTAAAAATTGAAAATAAAACTACTATATGCAAATCAAATGCAAAAGCTTCTAAATATTTCTTTTTACTTATTAAAATGCTCAAAGACTACTATGCACCTAAATGCACAAAACTTCAGTATGTTTGAATTAAACTAACTGTATAATTTAAGCAAAGTGAAGTAAACAAATTAATAAGACCAAAGATCAACCACCTAAGGAAGACTTGGAACCCTATCTTGGGTGGACACAATGAAAGGAAATCACTGAGATCACACAAAGGCAAGAGGAAAACCAAATACTATCCGAAAATAGAATGGGATAATAGTGTCTAGAACCTTGATCACTAATTCAGACAACTAACACTTGAACCTATAACCCAAACAGGAAAATCCACTTCAAGTTGCTAACAGAAGACAATCCAAACAATAAGAACGCAAGGGCTTTACAAGAAAGCACAACGTGTGGCTAACAAGGTCATCAAACTCACAGTGCAATGCTTATAAGGAATACCAACCAGCAAACAAACTTTATAGAGGGACAAGGACAAGCAAACCCTAGCCCAAAAATTTCAATGTTCAGGCTTGTACATGACTGTGTACAAGGGAAACTCGCGTATTGTATGCGACTGTCCTATAGAGAAACCCACGTACGCAATCCTCTATACGTGACTGTGTGCAAGAGAAACCCGCATAGAGGTATAAAATTTTCTAATAAAAAGAAAAAATTTCAAGGTCATCAAATACTACCCTAAGCATGAACCAATACAGGACACCACACATAGATTCAAGGCAAAGACTGGGAAATTGTTAACAGAAATAACCCATAGTAGTCTGGGCTCCCAAGCAGAGTCGCCAGTTCTGTTGTTTATGAATAAACACCCTTATAGCCTAGGGTCTGGGGTTACCAAATTACTTCTAAAATTTGCAAGCAATCAGCTTTAAAGTATAGAAAATGAATAGCAAGAAATGTTGAACTCACCTGATTAATGACGGTTGATCCAAGCTTTCTCTTCTCCCGCTCTGCTTCTCTCCAAAGCTTTCAGGGATGCACCTCCTTCACCTGCAAAGAGTAAATTCTCCAAGTACAATCTTATACATGTATATATGACAATTTATATGAACAATATATAAAGTGCTTAATCAAAAAATATTCATCAAGCATGATACATGAAAGAGACTCAACACAAAGTTGGAAGAAGAATTCTCTTTATTAACAATAGTGAATGAGATAAGTGTACAACCCAATGACTGAAACAAGGACTCCTCTGCAACCAAAGGATTCAGAGTTCTACTGCTCCAAAGAATTCTGAAGATATACCACTAGCATAACTTTTCTCTCCAAGTATGATTGATGAATGCCCTCCCCAAGGCCTCTATTTATACTTTGGGAAATAGAGCAGTTTCGAAGGTTGAGGAGGTTGAGATAGTTCAGTTGGATAATGATTAAGGCTCAAGAAATCTCCATTAATTGTGTTTTATTATTTTTAATGTTGAATGGATGTGTACGTGACTATTAATACTGTCAACCCGCATATGACACGCAAGTTGCTATAAGGGAAACCCGCATACAGATATTTACGCGGGTTGCAATGAGAATAGTCGCGTACAGTACGCGGGTTGTCTATAAATATAGTCATGTATGTATGCGATTTGATGTGGAGATAGTTGCGTACAGCAATCAACATATAGAAAGGTAAAATGGCAAGCTAGTTGGATAGTGAATGCATCTCATGTCATGCCCATTTATAGTGTTTAGGAAACCTTCAATCCAAAAGTGTCCTTTTGTGTACCAACATATGAGGTGTCGGTACTCGGACAGAGAAGTGCCATTTGGGTTGATAACAAGCATGTCTTCAACAATTTGGTTTACTCTTTCAGTATGCCCGTCTGTCTACAGGTGATAAGTAGTGATAAAGTTTAGCTGCATCTCTAACCCAGAGAATAAATATCTCCAAAAATTTCTTGTAAACTGAACATCTCAATCTGAGATAATTGCTTTAGGTATCCCATGCAATCTGAATATCTCTTTTAGGAAAATATCAGCAATGTTCACAGCTTTGTAGGTCTATTTCACGGGGATGAAGTGTGCTTCCTTTGACAGCTTGTCAATGACTACGAAGATGGAATCATTTTGCTTCTTGCTTTTCGGTAAGCCAGTAATAAAATCCATACTGATAACCTCCCACTTCCATTTTGGAATGGGCAATGGTTGTAGCAATCCTGAAAGATGTTGGTGCTCAGCTTTAACTAGCTGGCATTCTTGACATTTCGCAATAAACATTGCGATCTAGCCTTTAACTTGGGCCAAAAAAAGTGTCTCTTGATCGCAGATATCATCTTTTGATATCTTGGGTGCCCCGAGTAGGGTGCCCTATGAAATTCTATGAGGATGCTGGACCGAATGTCCCCTCCATCTGGAACATACAATCTATCTTTGGACCATGGTAGTATGGATTCATCCACCTTGTATTCCTTCTATTGTTGAAACAACTGGTCCTCTTGGACCTTCTTGAGGATTTCCACATAGAACAGGTCAACCTTGTTGGTGGTTCTAATCTTCTCATGCAAATGTGCATCAGTTTGACTCAAGGTTACCTCATATATCATATGAGTTCATCGACTTAAAGAATCGGCAACTTTTTTCTCTTTTCCCTTAATATGCTTTAGTTCAAAGCGATACTAACTCAAGAAAGCCAACCATTTGGCTTTCCTTACATTCAAATCAAGTTGATTGAATAAATACTGACTCATATTGTCAGTCTTTAGAAGGGAATTCGTTCCTATGAGGTAGCGCCTCCACATCTTCAGAGCGTGGATAATGGCCGCTAGCTTAAGATCATGTGTGGTATAATTCTACTCATGATATTTCAATTTCTTTGATTCGTAACAGATTGCATGATCATTTTACAAGAGGAATCCTCCAAGTCCTTCCTTACTTGCATCCATGCATACAATGAAATCCCCATCAGGATCCACGATCTGCAACACTAGTGCGGTCATCAAAAGCTGCTTAAGATTTTGAAAAATTTCTTCACACTTGTTAGTCCATAAGAACTTGTTTGCTTTCTTCTGCAAAGCCATCATGGGGCAAGTGATTCTTGAGAAGTTCTCAATGAACTTTCAATAATACCCGGCTAAACCCAAAAAGGACCTAATGTCAGTGATACTAGTCGGGGTAGGCCAATCCTTTATGGCTGGAATATTTTTTGGGTCCACAGCTATTCCTTCCTCAGATATGATGTGACCTAGGTACTATATTTGTGGTTTGTAAAAATCAAATTTACTAAAATTAGTGTAGATATGGTGTTCTCTCAACACTCTAAGTACTATGAGAAAGTGTTCTTCATGTTCCTCTTTATTCTTGGAATAAACTAGAATGTCATCAATAAATATTAGTACAAACATATCCTGATATTTACTGAATATGATGTTCATCATACACATAAATTTTACGGGTGCATTGGTCAACCCGAATGGCATTTCTACAAACTCGTAGTGCTCATACCTCGTATGAAAAGTGGTCTTGGGAATATATTTGTCTCGGATCCGTACCTGATGGTACCTGGATCATATGTCAATCTTCGAAAATATTATTGCTCCTCCTACCTGATCCAACAAATCATCGATTCTAGGGAGCGGGTAACAGTTCTTTATAGTCATTTTGTTCAACTCACGGTAATCAATGCACATTCGCATCGTACCTTCCTTCTTCTTTACGAACAAAATCAGTGCTCCCTAAGGGGACACACTAGGTTGGATATACCCTTTCTCTATTAACTCCTGCAACTATAGTTTGAGTTCCACCAATTCTAGTGCACTCATGCAGTAAGGGGTCAGTTCGATGTAAAAGTCTATGTCTCATTTTAGAGGTAATCCAGGGATTTCCTCAAGAAACACGTCCTTGAAATCTTCAAGAATGGGGAAGTCTTCTATGAATTGTTCTCTATCTGACTCTACATCTCGGATGTTCACCACAAACAACTTGCAGCCCTTCCTAACACACTTCTTCGCTTGTAAGGCAGAGATTTGTCTTACATAAACTTTCTTTGGGATGCCTTGAACCTTCACTTGGTTCCCTTGGCTATCAGTACACAAGATAGAATTGTGTAGACAATTGAGCAGGACATGGTACTGTTCCATCCAATCCATGCCAATAATAATATCATACGATCCTAAAGGTAGGATGTTTAGGTTTACCTTAGTAAGGAAACCATTCAGGTTTACTTCACATTCTTTAACAATTTCTAAAACCTTTCATTTTGTACCAGTGGCTAACTGTACCGGCCAAGGTTTATCATGCTTTACTTTACCTAACTTGCATAAATTAATAATCTTAGGTGAAACATAGCTCCAACAAGCACCGCGATCAATAAGTATTGAAACATAGGTGTTCAAGATCTTACCTTCGATCTCGACAATTGTAGCTTGATGGTCTTCTTGTTAGCCATCTAATGCTGCATAGATTCGCGGGGTTCCCACTATATCCTCAACAATAGTTTCTTCTCGCATGTTATGTAAGACTCCATTGTTCTTGTTCTTACAATCTTGGGCATAATGCGTCCCATTTCACTTCCAGCACTTGATCACTAAAGGGGTAGCATTGGCTCCACTCACCACTTGCTTATTCCCATTAGGAGCTGGTACATAAGGCTTCGTACCCGTTTTGTTGAAGTTCTTGTTTGTTTGAAAGCTGTTATTTTGATTTCTATAAGGCTGCGAGTTTGACCCAGGCTTGTAGTTATCATAAAAATTTCTAGTCTTTTCTCGGTTTTGGTTCTGGTTTTCTTTCCGTAACTACCCATGCTCATAGCAGAGGTCGGCCTTGTGTACTGCAGTATCCCGTGTCTTTGGCATGTTGAATTCTATCATGTCCCGAAAACTGGGAGGAAGACATCATAGGAACTGCTAGATCTTCACCTTCTCTTCTTTGATATATGGTACATAATGTAGTAGATCTAGAAATATGTTTATAAATGTGTCCATAGTCATGGACGCCATGCGTAGTTCATGGAACTCTTTTACCTTGCGGTCGAAGAACCTTTCTAACATGTATTTTTCTTGGAAAATATTTCAGAATTTTTCCCATCTTATTTCTCACAGTTCATCTTTCTTGGTGTGCTTTACATCTTCCCAGCATCTTGCTACCTTACCATTCATGTTGTAGATGGCAAGCCTAACCTGCATCACACTTGAATAGTTATGAACCTGGAATACTTACGCATTCCAAGCAACCATTCTTCATCCTTTTCTCCTGTATTTACTTCACCTTCATAGGTCGCGGCTCTTATTTTTTGAAACTACCCCTGAAGACTGTCATCACTTCTTTTCCTCTTTCTCCATGGAGAAAGTGAGTCATCACTAGCAGGACTGTGATGATCTCCTTTAGTTGCTTCAGGTGTACCTTCCTTTTTTGCTTCTCCTGGGCTGCTGGCCCGCTCATAGTACAATTCTCTTTTGGATCTATTGGTGGACTGGGTAGGTTTACCTTGCAGGCTCCCTCCCGTCATGTTACGCAATAATGCTTCATTTATAGCTTGCTTCTCCTTTAATTTACTTAGATTGTCTTCTCTGAAACTTTTCAATTCAGCTTCAAGACTGTGCAAAGTTTTCGGTACATCAGATTTTAGCTCGACCACGAAGTTCACTTTTGGAGTGGGGGTGGTCATTTATTCCTACTGGTTGTTTTCTTCCTCAATGTTCATAAATTGAACAGTGCTGTAAAACATTTTCTATAACACAAAAATTTTTAATAGCAACAAATATTTTTGTTAGTAACAAAAATTACTTATCATAATTTATTTTCTCTGCATCAATGCTTGGTGCACCCATAAGTCTCTCAGTATTGAAATTGGGCTCTGATACCACTTGTAATGTCCCCAAAAATTGAAAAAAAAAATTATAGGCTAGTAAAAACTACCCAAAGGGGATCATTATTACTCATGCGGAATTGCATGCGCTACTTAAACTTTCGATCTCTTCATAAACTGCTCATACTGTCTTATTAATTTCTTATCTATTCAATGATTATTTGTTCATTTAATTCTTATGTCTTAATTCTGTTATTTAAACTATTTGTACATCTTAGTTATTATTGTCGGTGGATTTAATGAATTGTATAGTTCATTGTTTTACTCCTACACATGTGTATTTGGTTTATTTAATGAAAACTAACTTAACTTTGTTGATGGGGTTAAAGTGGTGGAGTGGCGGGACTAGTTCTCCCATGATGATCTGAGAGGTAAGGTATTACTTGGTTACGTAGGCTTACTTAGTTCAACCGAACTAAGGCACCTCTCTCTTTTACTTACACAGTTCATTACTTGTGATGGGATCGGAAGTAAAGTGTGTTGACATCCTTGATCATTGATAACCTACTGCTAGTTGTTATGTTGCTGATCGACTTGGTTTTATAACTTGGTAAGTGACATTATCGTCAATTTAGCTATTACAACTAAATTTCTTGTACACTAATTATTCTTCATTATGGTTTTAAATTCATTATCATGTATGGCATTAATATCTCTTTTGTGCTAAGTATGTTTTTACTATACTTAATAACTTCTCTTATGTTATTTTATTGCCAGGTTAATAGTTTGGTTTAAGAGCAACCGTTGGATCTTTATAGTCCTAGATGTTATCACAACATACTTTGTATGCCATGGTGCTTAAGCCTAAACACCTTATTACTAAGGTAATTAAAACCTTGAGCTGTAGACCTATGGACTAAACATTATCTACATACCTAAACAAGGGTTCTTAGACTTTGGACTACCACAACCTATGACTAAGTATTATTATAATACTATCATAGTGCAAGCTTGTAATATGTTAACGTTGATGTTAGAGTTTGGAATTGACATGATATATGGTATAAACCATATGTTCCAAGGTTTAAGCATTGGTATGGAGGATGGTATTAAACGATACCTTGTAACAAGGCTTGACTATGGAAGTGGGTTTGATGAATTGTTAATGGACTCTAGCCTTGTGCATTTAATGCTCGTTGAAAAACGTGACAGCCTTCCCCTTAGGCTTGGCTCACGATGGATGTGCATTGCATTGTCATTTTGTGTTTCGTCATTTTGGCTCTACGTAGAGGGATGGACATGGAGGCAACCTCCAGATTGTGAGGTATTCCCGCATGAATTTATAATCCTACACATTATTTGGTTTACAGTTTGATAGGATGGCATACTCCTCATCCCCATTTGGTTGTTGCTTGCAAGTGCCAAAAGGACTGAAGGAGCAGTGTGGCTACGACACTGTTGGCTCCAATCATTGCAGTCATGGCCATGGTAAGCCTGCTAATCAAGCATATGCTTGTCACCCTTCAATTCTGTGGAAAAGCTACATTTTGTTTGGCTGTTTGGTTGGGGTTTGATGCTATAGCCAATTCAATTTTTCCTTTGGGCCTTGAATACAGACAGTCTTGGTTATTTTTAAATGGAGGCATTATTCCATGAATCATCCCTTAGGGCATTCGGCTCTGTGTAATTTTGTTTAAGTTATGTAAATCATCAATGTTTTGGTTTTGGTATTTTAAAGCCATGGGCTGCACCATTGCTTACAATGGTGCCATAGCCCATGGGCACGCCTATGTAAAACCTTGTCCTCGGCCTTTAATGGCGACTGTAAAAACATACTTGCGATCTCTATGTATTAAGATGTATGTATGGTTTTTATAAAAAATGGTAATGGTTAACCTTGATACATTGTGTATGCGATTTCCTTCTACATTTTTATTCAACACTAAATTTTAAATAGAGTTTGGGTTTTTTTTTTTTAAACAGAGGCATTCGCCTTACCAGATGCTCTATGTGTGATTTTCCATTGTTTATCTTGGTTAATGTATTATCTTGACAGCGTGCAAAAATTCCATGNGGGTTTTTTTTTTTAAACAGAGGCATTCGCCTTACCAGATGCTCTATGTGTGATTTTCCATTGTTTATCTTGGTTAATGTATTATCTTGACAGCGTGCAAAAATTCCATGCCGTCAATGACATGAGCCTTTCCCATAGTGCTGTGATAGCTTGTATTTAAATTGTTTATGGTATTTGGTTCTGTGTATTACGACGTTATAGTATAAGGATATAGACAGCGTGGGTGTAGGCCATGTCGTAAATGGAATGTGCCTTCCCATAGTGCTGTGATAGTATAGTGTAGGGTTTAAAATGGTAGAGACTGTGTATTGGATTTAAAAATTAGCCGAGGCCGTGACTTATGTGAGCATTGTGCATTAGTGGTTTTCATGGAGGCCAGGGTATGTAGACCCTTGATGAAATTTGTTGTTATTAATGTAATTGGATTTTGTAATATATTTTAATGGATTTATTTATAAACCACAGCCCGCATACGATTGTACAGTGTGACCTATGTGAGAACAATTATAGGATTTGGTTGTCGTTGGTATATATAATACGTATGGGTTGTTTATTATGACTTTGCCTTGGGTCTTGACATCCATGGGAATCGATGTTGTGACCTCAGTTGGAAACAGTTTTTTAATGTAATGTATTTTGATAAATAAAACAAGCTGGGCTTGCCTACCCACAGGATTCGTTTCCTGCTTCTGTTGCAATAACTAGATTTATGTTATGATGTTGAATTATGTAACTTGATTTATGGTTATGTATAGATGGATATTATCTGGGATTTTTAAAGATATAATGCATGTGATTTATGGTATTTTAATATAGATGTTAACACTGTAGTTTTTATGGCAGAGTCTTGATAAGGACCACATGGATGGTCACAATATCCCTGTGATTAAATTTAATGTTTCATCCAGTTATGTAAAGTACTTTTGTTTTAAATGATCATATGAAGCAGACCTTGGAAGCTATTTAATAATTTGTTTTAGCCCGGTTATTATATGAACTCTTTTATTAGTAGATCTATTTTAACATATAAACATGTATAGTTTAGCATAAATAATATTTTAATTAATTATTACTGAACTAGTTTATTTAAAATTCTAGGGCAAGCCTCTGCTGACAAATGAAATATGTCAGCAGAGTATTAAATACAGAGAAACAAAATATAAACATAATACTAAGATCGACGCCTAGTTAATACAGTAATATTTATGAAGGATACCACCCTGAACATAACCAACATATAATAAAAATTCTCTAGCATAAGATTAGTAAATGGTAATTACAAACCGTAGCAGTTTGTTAATCATAAAACTTAACCCTTAGGATTAGAAATTACATTACAGCCATTACTTAATATAAATAGTAATAAATCTTTAGGAAATAAAATAGAATAGGATTTCCACGGTTTCATATCTGAATTTGAAGCTTTGTCAATGGCTGCACCTGCACACTTAAATAACCAGCATTAACAATTCAATGCATATCTAACCTCTGTTTGATGACCAAATCACTTGGGAACTACCATGTTCCACCCAACCATGACCCGGAACCATTCCTGGTTTACATTCGGATCCCCCGAGTTGGACTCCAACATGCAAGTAGCTTAGAGCTCCTAAGGTACAAGGTTTCCTATCTGGTAATCAGTTCTGAATCAATCCTCCTTCAGTTTCAGGAGGAGTTCTCCAAGAAAACACTTGAGAGAAAAAACAAGAAGAATAATAAATCTCCTAGATAAAAATCAGAACCCCGAGCCTTTGTTTGGCTTGAGTCTTTATATGCATACTTTTCAGTTAAAGGGGTAGTTAATTCAAGAAATACTTGATTTCTTGATCTAACCCTTTTAAATTTACTAGGGTAATTTTCAATTCTTAACCTTGGAACTTTTAACTAGTTCCTAGCTAGTCTTTCTTAGATATTTCACTATTTATTAATCCTTTAATAATAAATAATAATTGGTTGAGCTTCTCTTCTTTCTTTATTCAATTATATAATTAATCACAATTAATTCTTTATACATACTATGTATAAAACACATAGTATTAAAATACTTGCTAACAATTTGTCTTTGGGCATCACGTGTCACGATCCTTCGACTTAACGACACTTCTTCATGGAGGTTGAGTAGATAGATGGCTTAGGTCTACTAGGCTAGGAAACTCTAAACATCCTTGCATGTTGGATTTCCCTCGTATAACGTGGTATCTCTTCAGTACTTTGATGAGAATACAAAAATTCAAAATTTCATTTAATCACTTATAAAAAAGTATGATGATAATCAATATTTTTCTTGAGCTATTTTCGCTCGAAAGTTATTAAATTCTTTTCAGTAACCCCTAGCACTTACCAGAGCCCATACACAACGCCTATAGCAGGGAGTTACAAACATAGTGCGATTCCAAAGCTTTTGCTCAACACTAAATGCTAGGATGTACTTCTATGATACACCTAGGGATACAATGGCCAAAGATCCGATGCTCTAGAGCTTATGCTCAACATCAACATGGAATGCTCCAGAGCTTATGCCCAACATTTCTAATTATATTTTCATGTGTTCCATAGCTTTATGTTCAACACAAATGTAAGTACTCATGTGCCGCAGAGCCTCTCGCTCAACACAAATCATCTCATCGATCATGTGCTTCAAGGTCCACGCCCAACACAAAACATATATATATATATATATATATATATATATATATATATATACGCATATATATCATCAACAATTGGCTTATGACCAATATACAAAACACATCATCATGTTCATATGCAGTGGGGTCTTTGACCAAATATAAAATAAAACATCAATATAATCATCATGATCAATAGGACAATGCCTATAAATCATAGGTCCAAAATTTGGGATATAACACGATGTAGGCTATGGATGCCCAATACACTCTGATACTTTGTAAAACAACCTTTAACAGTACCAAACTGCAGCCTCTAGAAAGAAAACGATTGTTATAGGATGAAACTCGTGCTTCAACTTTCTTATCCGACCATGCCCAGTCTTGAAAGGCATAGTTATTTTGTTTTAGAAAGAACCTTAAATACTTGAAGCATTCACTTATTGTGATTGTTGGATAGGGAATTATCTCTCTTACTTGTTGAGAAAAATCTTCCATAAATTCGTTGTGATCGAGACTTGATTTTTCTATATTTATCAACATACATGTGCCCTTCCTATATTTCGCCAACAGTGAAGCATACACCCTTAAGTTTTCATGTGTTCCTTTTCCAAAAAATAGTACATCATCCACAAATAATGTGTGAGTGATTTATTCTATGTCAGACACTTTGACTCCTCTCATTCTTCCTTCCCTTTTTACATTATGTATTAATCTACTCATAGCCTCAGTTACTAGAAGGAAAACAAAGGGTGATAGAGGACACCCTTGTTGGATGCCCCTTGTTGGTCAAAAGAATTTTGAAGGTGCTCCATTGATTAGTACTGCAAAGGAGGTTGATTGGATGCATCCCAAGATCTATTCCACCATTTCCATATCCATTTCGATTTAAATTAGAAGAATCTTGTCAAAGGTCCAACTTACTCTCTCTTATACTTTAGACAAATCTAGCTTCAAAGCGAAAGCACATTGCTTCTATTTTTTTATAGTGTGGATTTCCTCTTGAGCTAGTGATACTGCATTGTGTATATTCCTGTTGTGAAGGAATATGAATTGATCCTCTATTACTACGTCACTCAAAATTGGTTTTAATCTTAGTACAATCACCTTTTCTATCACTTTATAAATAATATTATAGCAGGATATTGGCTGAAAATTATCAAAGGTATCGGTCTTCTGATTTTTTTGGATCAGAGTTATGAAGGTTGAGTTTATGCTTCCCAACACTTTCCCCGACTTCTTTGATTCTTTAACCATTTCCAGAATACCTTCCTTTATTTTATCATAGAATCTTAAGAAGAACTCTAATGTGAAACCATCTAGCCCTGGACTTTTCCCTTTTTGGAATGAGTTCAGAAGCTATTGAATCTCATCCTTTTTAATATATTTACTTAGTTCTTCATTAATTTCACTTGTAATTAAACTTGGAAAAAGGCCTATCACCTCAAGGATTTCAGTTATTGGACATCCCTAGGGTTCTATGAAAATTTCTTGAAAGTGGTCAACAACTGCCTGGGAATTTTTTGGAAAGTTCCTAAGCACATTTCCTTAACATAACTTGATTTAATGAATGTTGTTTATGCTTCTTAGATTCGATGAAAATATGTGAAAGTACTTGGTGTTCTGATCGCCTTCCTCTAGTCACAGGGCTCTACTTTTTGGCCTCCATTTTTGTTCTTCCTCGAGCAACAAAGAGTCATTTTCCCTCCTAACTACTTCAGCACTCGTATTTCTTCCATTTTGAACATCCCTTATTTTTTTCATACAGCTCTTTTATTTCCTTTTCCACACCCTTTAAGTCCTCTTGTTTCCTAGCTATGTGTTTCTTGTCACATTCCTTAGAGATCTTCTTTACTCTTTCCATATTGTCTGCAAATTGTTGCATGAGGGAATGGTTTCGAACATCCTGCAAAGGTTGTCATGCATCTATTATTAAGGTTCTATACTATTCCTTTGACAACCATTAAGGATTGAACTTAAAGGGTTATGGTGGATTTACCTCAGGAGTCCTAATTTTTAAGACTATCAGTCGATGATCCGAGTTTCCACCTGTCTCTATCGTGGAATCCAAGATCAACAAATCATTGATTAGGTTTTTCGCTACAGTGAAGTGATCTAATCTTTTTGATATAGCTTGATCTCCCCCTCTCTTATTCCTCCAAGTAGGTTCCAAATTTAAGGGAGCTATATCTATCTATCCTTTTTGTTTGAATAACGAGCTAAAAAAAGAGTCGAGGGCATCAGATCTCGCATTCTTTCCCCAAATTTAATTCATGGTAAGGGTTAAGTCTAAGTCTCCTCCTAAAATCATGTTTGATTGATCGAGGGCTCCTGTATTTTCCACCATTTCCCAAAACATTCTTTTGTCATAAAAATACCCATAGACATTCAAAATTGTGTATCTTAATCCCGTATCGCCATATTCCAATTGGGTCCCCAGAATCAGTCTCTATCTTGTTGTGGATATTAATTTTAAATTGGGACTCCAAGCTGTTAATATACCCCCCAAATGTCCATCTACATCTATACTTTCCATACTCCAATCCTTCACGCAATATTTGATTACTTCCTCATCGTTTTTACCTTCAATCATAGTTTCTTGAAATAGCAGTACCGTTGGTTTTATGGTGGCTATCACCCTTTTTAGGGCATTTTTTTGGAGGCCCCCCCTATTGCCCTTACATTGAGTGAAAGAATTATCATTAAGTACCATTGCCTTGGCCTTTTTCTACTCTAAGAGCATGGGTTATTATTGATTGTCTCCCTTTTTCAACATCCATGACCACTTCTTTTTATGCCTATGATAGCAGTGATGTGCGGCATGCTTGAGATTTCAAAGGGGGGTTGAGAGTTATCCCTTCTTCTGAATACTTTCTGGTTGTTGGTTATACTCCTTTCTTTGTTCCTCTTGGGTGTCTTTTTCTATTGCTACTATCCTTTGAGGTGTAGGAGACCTTGAGAGGGATTTTGTTTCATTAAGCATTATGCTCTCATTTATTTCATTATTAACTAAACACAAAGGATTTACAGATCGAGTAATAACACTAATACCTCTTAATTATGGGCATGATGCTTCATCATGTCGAGAACCGCTCGAAGCACTACGGCTGATGTGTCCTTTATCCCAATCCATCTTTATTTCTGGTCATTTTTCACTGGATTACACCTTCCCATTTTCTTTGTCATACATTTTATCTTCCACAATATTGTCGGTCTTTTTCACCTCACCACCTTTTACCTGTCCACCAATTTATGTTATATATTTCCTCATTATGTTGGTTGAATTTTTTTCCCATAGCATTTTAAATCAAGTTACCTTCTTGCATTCATTGTAGTCCTTCTGCAAATGACCAATGTGTCGAGTATGGAAACACTTGAACAAAATTTTCCAGTAATCTAGTCTTTGCTTTTGCAAGCTACCAAGCATCACTATTATTATTTCTTCATAGAGGTATTCCCTCATATCTATTTCAACCAAGGTTTTGGCGCATCTGTGATCTACTTAGGTTTCCCAATGATTTTCAAGGGAAATAAACTTTCTCATCTTGTTTCCTATAGCCTCCAAAATCCGTTCCTGCCAAAAAAACATTGGTAACCCCAGTAAGATGACCAAAACAGTGTGGCTCCTTTTTGGCGTCAAAAATATAGTCTCCAGTTCTTTAAGATAAGGCATGATGGCCCCCATTTCCAATGTTGTTCTAATAGCTTTTGTTCATCATCCTCCTATCGTAACTTAAGAAAGAACCAACCACGAGGAAGGACATGGAAATTTGGCATATAACCAACACTTCATTTCAATTTGAATCCATCAACATTTTTAACGCTTCTCTGTGTGGTGTCTTACAACAAAAACAACCTCTTAATGCCAATTTCAGATAATCTGGGATCCTTTCGCCTAATATTTCTTCGGCATGATGCCTTCATGGTTTCTTTTGGCTTGAGCTCACTTGAGGTTTTAGTGATGTCATCCTCAATCATGAATTTTCAAGATCGTGTTGAGTTTTCCACCTTCACCTCCTGAAACTCTTTTGAACTCTGCACCTCTTGAGCCTTAATCCACCTCATCCAAATACATTGTTTGTTTTTGTTATGAAGCTTAATCATGGGTAGAGTCTTGTTGGGTAATAGAAGAGTTAACCTCGGGGCTTCATTTTCAGACATCATAAGAGTAGAAAATGAAAAAAGGTCCTTTTTGGCGTCTAAATCTATTCTCGAGTTCTTTAAGATAAGGCATGATGGCCCCCATTTCCAATGTCATTCTAGTAGCTTTTGTTCATCCTCCTCCTGTCGTAACTTAAGAAAGAACCAACCATGAGGAAGGACATGGAAATTTGGCATATAACCAACAATTCATTTCAATTTGAATCCATCCACATTTTTAATGCTTCTCTGTGTGGTGTCTTACAACAAAAACAACCTATTAACTCCAATTTCAGATAATCTGGGATCTTTTCCCCTAAGATTTTGTTCTGCATGATGCCTTTGGTTTCTTTTGGCTTGAGCTCACTTGAGGGTTTAGTGATGTCATCCTCAATCACGAATTTTCAAGATCATGTTGAGTTTTCCATCTTCACCTCCTTAAACTCTTTCGAACTCTGCACCTCTTGAGCCTTAATCCACCTCATCCAAATACATTGTTTCTTTATGTTATGAAGGTTAATCGTGGGTAGAGTCTTGTTAGGTGATAGAAGAGTTAACCTCACGGCTTCGTTTTCGAAACGAGCTTCTAGATATTAAATAATATCAAAATGTATATACATTACATAAGATCCTTATTTCCAAAATAAAAACTATAATTATAAGTCATCCTTTATAAACTTATTGTCAATCTTCCACTCACAAAGATATGTGTAATCTAAGTACATAGTAATCCAAAAAAACAAGTCTTTGATATCAAATATTGAAAATCAAAGCAACTTTATTTAAGTTCAAATGAATTCGAACAATCTATAGCATGTTATAGAGACTATATA
>LPNX010486765.1:0-82833 GCA_001517045.1 Pseudotsuga menziesii
TTTGGCAGCTTAGGCGAGCCCACCGAGCTCATTAGCTGCCAAAAGAACCGACTTCTGGCAGTTAAGGTATGAAATCGACAGTGCAGTAAATTGCCAAAAGATGGTTTTGACAGATTACTATGTTTTTGCCCCAATATCAATTTTTGTTCATGGAATTGGCATAAGACCAGCGTAAGAGATATATTATGGGATATTTTATCCATATCTGAAGACCTTTTGGGCGAGATTTCGGTCAGTAGGGCATCGTTGATAAATTCAACCTTATTTCAAGGTATGCCACTGAAAGTCGACCGTCACATCTATAATTTCAGTTGTTATGCGCCAGCCCATCCCACCGAGCCTTCGAAGGCCAGCTCTTCTGCATCAAGCACTTGGCACAAATCGAAGAGGAATTACTTAATGTTATCTCCTTGATTTCAGAGACTAGTTCAAGTCTTTTAAATATTGTTGTTCAGTTAGTTTTAGTTAATTAAATCAGATCCACGTTTTTAGGATCTGAAGACTACTGTGTAAAGGCTATAAAGCCTGAGAACCAAAATTTTGAAAGGGATCGAGCTTAGAGACTTGGGCCTATGTCTGATTGCTAGTCAAATAAAAAATCACAGTTTTCTCCCGTTGTTGTACTCAGATTTTGTTATCCATTGTCATTCTGCACTCTGTTGGATTGTTTAGCTTATGCTCACTATTTGATGGAGGAACTTCTTGATGCTTAGTATAGCCCTGCATGATGTATGTACTTGGTTTTATAAACCCTGCAGATTTGATGTATTTGGTTGGCTGAGCATTATTCTATATGTCTGTTCTATTATTGATCATCTAATGTGCAGTTTCTAGAGCACTGGCTTATTAAATTATTTGGGTTAGCAGTCTTTCATTTGTGCCATTCTTTTATCCTCTCGATCCATTTATTGAAAGTAAATGAATTCTTAAGTTACCAAGCATACTCAGCCATAACCACTGAGTAGTTTCTTGGAGTGCTAACAGATATATTCTCCATCTGGGATCCTATATTAGATTATCCTTGAGGCACCAAGGCCAATGCACGATGCAGAGAAACATAATCCTAGACCCAGTGCCGATGGTGTGGTTGGTTCTGTAAATTCTCCCACTGTAGAATCTTTGGCTAAACATCTCCATCAGTTTTCCATCAAACATTCTATGGCAGAGGCAACAAAGGCTGCCCCCTCACCGCAAAATGCAATTTTTTTTGCACAAACCTCTCAGAAGGGCAATCAGCAGCCTGGTGGGAAAAGGAAGAGAGGAAAGAAAGGAGAGGGAAACAAAAACAAGCAAAAACCTGCAAAAAATGTTGATGGGGGCAAGAAAGAAAAGAAGAAGGTGAAATTCCCATGTAATTTGTGCCATGAAGATCACCTTACCCATCTATGACCCCTTACAGAACAAGCTCAGAATTTTTTAAAAGCTCAACAACCGGCTGTCCTGAAGGATCCTTTTCCCCAGGGACAGAATTTTTCTTCAGCTTCAAATGTAGCAGGGGGCACCCCAAATGCTCCTGACCCCAATTATATCAACATGGTTCTATCCTAAACTTTACTACAGAGTAGGAACAAAAGCTATGAAAAAGAGACCTCGGAGAAGGGTAAGTCAATAGGTGAAACTTCTAAACCTCTCACGATTGATAAACCTGCCGAAATTATGCCCAAGATACCGAAAGCTGTCTTTAAGAAGACCTTGCACAATCCTAATGCTAGGGCTACAGCAAACTACTCCGTAGTTGAAGACTTAGCCCAAACTCCTTGTGCAATGTCAGCTTTAGAGGTGTTACAGAGTTGTCTCACCCAGCGAGATGCACTCTTAGTAGCCTTAGGCAGTATGGACTCATCGAGTCTCATGGTGAAATTTAATTTGTTTGATGTCAAAATTCACCTACCATACCATGTAGCCTTATTGATAAATGTCATCCGTGGTGGAAAGACCATTGGAAGGGAAGTTGTCGATGAGGGTGCTTCTACATGTGTTATGTCCTTGTCTTGTTGGAAATCTCTTGGATCCCCAGAGTTGGTCCCGTCAAACACCCTACTTACTGCTTTCGACATAAGTTCATTGCATCCACATGGTATTCAAACGGCTTTTGAAATTAAGCCGGTAGGGAAAGTAGTACCTGTTGAGGTAGAGGTGATTGATGCACCTTTGGATTACAACTTGCTCTTGGGGAGAAGTTGGACTTATGCCATGTCTGCTATTGCATTGACTGTCTTTCGGGTGGTAATGTTTCCACGTGAAAGGAAGTTGGTTGCTATTGACCAACTCAGTTTTACTTGAAAAGGACATATGGAATCTAATGATTCCACTATACCATTGGTTGATCAGGTCAAACCTGCTTCAGAGAGCTTAGGGGCTAGAATGTACGCATCATTAATGGGCACATTTGATCTTCCAACTCCAATTAATTATATAGGTTATACTAGTGTGGGGAAGTCCATAGCTACGGTTGTTGATAGTACTGATCCTTGGGTTCTCCCTTCTCACCATGAATCTAAAGTGCTCTTATTGGCAGTGGAAGTGGCTTATCAAGCTATCACCCATACCATTGTTGATCCCATTCTGGTCCCCCTCACAGTCTTAGAGGAATTGGAAGAAGCCTATCTGCTTGCTTGGGCAGAAAACTCTTTACATTCTAGAGATTGCTTAGATATGGTTTTACCTTCGGATGAAGCCATTCTGCAAGCCATGTGCGGGCGAGATAAGATTTGTGAAGATCTTCACCATCGATCATATTTTATTCCAGAGTTAAGTAGGATAGAGAACCAGGAGTTTCATATGAGACTGGCAAACAATGTTGATACACCCATTAATCCCTTACCAAGGGAAGGAAATTTTGTTGAGGGGAACATGGCAAATATTTCTGCTACTATCCTTATCAACATCTCTATAAATCCTAACATTGTGGAAAATGTGCATATCGGCGCAAACTGCCCTCCTGAGGAGATTTCGATCTATACAGCCTTGTTTAAGGAATTTCGCGACAATTTTTCCTAGTCATATGAGGAGATTCTAGGCATTGATCCATCTATAGTCGAGCACAAAATCCGAACATACCCTGACGCTAAACCTGTTTGGCAAAAGTTGAGACCTTTTAACACACGTAAAGCGATTGCAGTGAAGGATGAAGTGGAGAAAATATTGAAAGCCAGTTTTATTTATCCCATAGCTTTGACAGAATGGGTATCCAACCCTATTTCCATTGATAAAAAGTAAGGGACCATACACATGTGTACTGAATTTCAAGATTTAAACAAATCCTGTCCTAAGTACAACTATCCCATTCCATTTATAGATCAAATTATTGATTCTTGCACTGGAAGTGAAGTCTTTTCGTTTATGGATGGTTTCTCCGGATATAATCATATCCAAATTAAACTGGAAGAGCAACATAAAATAGCTTTCATTTGTCCTTGGGGTACCTTCACGTACAAGAAAATTCCCTTTGGATTGAAAAATGTTGGGGAAACCTTTTAGCGGGAAATGAATTTTTCCTTTCACGATATTAATCCCATTGTCAAACCCTACCTTAATGATCTTCCTACACATTCTCGTAAGATGATCGACCACCCAGATCACTTGCGTTTGATTTTTGAACGATGTAGATACTATAAAATTAGCTTGAATCCCCACAAGTGTGTTTTCTGTGTCAAGCCAGGGAGACTGCTTGGATTCATCGTTTCTACCAAAGGCATTGAGGTGGATCCTTTGAAAGTTGAGGCCATTGTAAATCTACCTCCTCCTCGTTTTATCTGGCAGCTTCAAAGCCTATAGGGGAAGTCCAATTTCATTCGATGTTTCATTGTAAATTATGCCAAGATTACTAAGGGTTTGATGCACCTATTAAAGCAAGACACCCCATTTGTATGGGATGAAATTGTACAACTCGCATTTGATGCATTAAAAAAATCTTTGTTGTTAGTACCATTGTTGCGTCTGCTAGATTACTCTAGGGATTTTATATTGTATCTGGCCTCTAAGTCGACCATAGGGGTAGTCCTAGTCTAGGAGGAAAATAAGCTCCAAGAGAATGTTGTTTAATATCTTAGTCGTGCTTTAGCCAGACCTGAACTTAGGTATTCCCACATCGAGAAGTTGGCCTTAGTAGTTGTTTATGTTGTTCAGAGGTTACATTACTACATCTTATTGAGGACTACGATGGTAGTGGCGGATGTTAATCCTTTTCAATATGTTTTGTCCCAAAGGATAGTTGGAGGCAAATTCAACAAATGGATAGTCATTCTCCAAGAGTTTGACTTGGATTTTCAATCCACCAAATCCAAAAATGCCTTAGTTTTTGCTGAGCTCATTGCAGAATTTCTAGTAGAGGAAGATGTAGCTATTGAGGAAGAATCATTCTCAGATGAGCATATCTTTTTGATTTGCACCTTTGATCCCTGGTACAGAGATATACTTATATATCTCTAGAATTTGAAGTATCCTACAGCTTTCTCACGTGAAGAACGACGTAAACTATGCTTACATGCCAAGAACTACCTCATTATAGGAGATACTTTATATTGTAGGGGGTAGATTCCATTTTGCGTCGACGTCTTACCCACGAGGAAGCAGAGATTGTCCTAAATGATTCCCATAGTGGAGCATGTGGGGTTCATTTATCTAGGTTAGCAAAATCCCAGAAGATATTAAGTGTCGGTTATTTCTAGCCCATGGTATTTAAAGATTGTGTGGAAGCCATGAAACGCTATCATCCTTGTCAGCTTTACACCAGAAAGATGCAGTCACATCTCGCTCTATTATTCCCCATCATCTCAGTAGGCCCCTTCATGAAGTGGGGGATTCATTACATGACATGTAACCCAGCCTCGGCTGGGGGGCACAAATATATCATTGTCGCAATAGATTATTTTATGAAATGGTAAGAGGCAATTCCCACCTTTAAAGATGGCGGGGAAACTGTAGCTTTTTTTGTGTTCAATAAAATTATCACATGATTTGGTATACCTAAAGTGATTGTCACTGACCATGGCATCCATTTTCAAAATAACATGATGACTGAATTGACCACTATACTAGGATTTAGACAAGAACATTCATATTCATTCTTTCCTCAAGCAAACGGTCAAGTCGAGGCTATTAATAAAACTTTGAAAACTATCCTCAAACGTACTATTAATGCAACCCATTCCAACTACATATCATGTTGTATCCTACACTTTGAGCATATCAGACCAATGTAAAAACTACCATGGGGTTTTCCCCCTTCCAACTCATTCATGGAGTGGAAGTCGTTACCCCGATTGAATGTGAAATATCGACCTTAATAATTGGTATTCATGTGTTACCTGATACGACTGAGTTGGAAGAATGTGCATTACATTTAGAACATCTTGATGAACAGTGTAGAGATGCGCAGACAGCAAACCAAGCTCATAAAAATAGGGTCAAAATCCAATACAATAAATCGATAAAGCCTCGAATTTTCTCTAAAGGGGAGCTTGTTTTGCTTTGGGACCGAGACAAAGAACCCCTAGGGATAGGAAAATTCAAGTCTATATGGTTGGGGAATTATGTCATGTCAAAGGTGTTAAAGAAGGGCACATATGAATTGATTGATTTCAATGGGAATAAGCTGCTAGAGCCTAGAAATGGGCTCTACTTGAAAAAGTACTATGCTTAGGCTTAGCACTTTTTCCTATATTTTATTTTATTTATTTTTATGTACAATAGGTCGTCGATTTGTTCCATCTGCTAGTTGTTCCAGATGTCTTCCGAGTGGTTCATAGGTTTTGTTGATGGCACCAGTCGCCACACTTGTAATTTGGTTTTAGTTGCATGGGTCAGTTATTCGACCTCGAGACAATTAGTTTCCTCAGGAGGCACTTGCTTAGGTCCTGCTACCAATAATGTCGCTAAATACAGGGCCATCATTGAGATTTTATGGGATTTTTTGTCACATGGTATCACTCAGGTGGAAGTCTGAATGGACTCTCAACTGGTGGTTTCCCAGCTGAATCAGGATTATCAGGTGCGGAATGTTAGTTTTTCAACATTCAAGCTAGTATTATGTTAGGATCTTTAACTAAGAGAACAACAAGTACAACAATCAAACAAAAGAGACAATAAACATAGTGTTTTTCATCAAGGAAAACATAAATGGAGAAAACCCCGCAACTTCCTCAAAGATAGAATCAGCACAAAAGGTAAAACCCCAAAACAGTAAGATGCACTCGCGACAGCAGTAACCTTCTTCTTGTTTAGCCCTAGTGTCTTCTCCTTCCTCAACTATGTGCTACACTTGAGTGTGTGAGTGTTGTGTGCTAAATAGAGAGTCCATATCTTTATTTATATTGATCCTGACATGACTAAAACCCTACTAGGGATGACTTCTACTTGGAGAGTCTAATAATCCTAGTGCCCCGGAACTACAAGGACTTTAACCCTTAGACAATCGGAGGCTTACCCACAATGACTTGACATGACTTGTTTACATTATTGATTCTCTTGATCGGAACATTGGGGTATGACATAACATGATAACATCTCGGAATAAACATCAGGTTACAATAGATAAGAAATACAAGTGAATACATTCCGAAGTTACAATTACATCAACACTCCCTCTTAACTAGGAAGGTATTCTCTCGACACAATTTTCATCACTGGTCTTCTTCTTTGGATCTTGTAGTCATCTGCATCTTCAATTCATCTTCATCTTCAAGTAATATTCATCTAGATCTATATCATCTATCGATCTGGATCATCGTCACTGGATCATACTCGATTTGAATCATCACTCAACATCATCACTGGATCTGGATCATCACTGGTCATCATCACTGGATTTGGATCATCACTCAATATGGATCAGCATCACTGGATCATACTCATTATGGATCATCACTAGACATCATCACTGGATCTAGATCATCACTCAATCTGGATCATCACTGCTGGATCTGGAACATCACTCGATCTGGATCTCTCAGAGTAATCATAACTGGATCTAGATCATATCTCAATCTGGATCATCTCTGATCATCATCATGTGTGCTATCTCATGATTCTTCTCGTCATAGGAATTTCTACAGGGCCATCCTTCTTTCATGCTAGTTGTAGACCTAGCCATCATGTAGGTCTTCTTCAGTGCTTATATCTTACCTACTCATCGAAATGGCCCACCCAGCACGTACATCTGACCTACTCGTCAAAAAGGCACACCCAGCACTCACATCTGATCATGTAGAAACCCACAATCACATCAGAAAGGCCCAGCACTCACATTCACCAGCATGATAGGACATCACTATCATATGTGAAAAGGATTCAGCACTTATATCTAACCTGGTAGGAACCAAATCCTACACCCTAGTTAGAAAGGCTTGCACTCACATCTGACCTGGTAGGAACTAAATCCTACACCATTTCCAAAATGGCCCCTAGTCCCAGATTGAGCTTCCTGGTAATGGACCAGGTGCCTCCATTCTCCCATAGAATGGCAGTTTCACTTATATCTGACCTGGTAGGAACCAAATCCTACACCCTCACCAGAATGGCCTACACTCACATCTGACCTAGTAGGAACCAAATCCTACACCCTCGCTAGAATGGCCCCTAGTCCCAGACTGAGCTACCTGGTAACGGACCAAGTGCCTCCACTCTCCTGGAGAGTGGCAGTTGACCTTACATCTGACCTACTTGTCAGAATGGCCAGCACTCATATCTGACATGGAAGGAACTTAATCCTTTAGCCATGACAGAATGGCCAGCACTCATATCTGACATGGAAGGAACTTAATCCTTTAGCCATGCCAGAATGGCTCAACCCTTATATCTAACTTGCTCATTATAATGGCTCTCTTAGTCCCTGAATGAGTGTTCCTAGTAACTGACCAGGTACCTCCATTCCCAGAATGGAATTCAGCACTCATATCAAACATGGAATGAACCAAATCCTCTCACCATGATAGAATGGCTCAGCCCTTATATCTGGCCTGCTCGTCAGAATGGCTATGGATCTCAGCACTCATATTTGACATGGAAGGAACCAAATCCTCTCACCATGACAAAATGGCTCAGTCCTTACATATGACCTACTTTTCATAATGGCTTCCGGACTCGTCACTTCCCCTTGGAAGGGACCTCGATCTGGAGAACACCAAGCTTATCCCTGAAGTACTCAAACTTCACTCTGACCAATGGCTTCATCAACACATCATCTATTTGATTGTCCGTCGCAACATACTGGAGCTTCACTACTCCCCTCTGCACCATATCCCTGATATAGTGATACTTGATCTCGATATGCTTTAAATTTTCATGGAACACTGGATTCTCTGACAACTTCACACAACTCTGGTTGTCACAATGTATACAAGTAGCATCCAACTGCAGATCAAATAAATCATACAGTAGCTTCCTCAGCCATACTGCCTCACAACTAGCTAAACAAGCTGCGACATACTCTGCTTCAGCTGTACCCAGTGCCACACAAGATTTCTTCCTGTTAAACCAAGAGATCACACCTGATCCCATACTAAAGCAACAGCCTAAAGTGCTCTTCCTATCGATGGAACCGTCTGCCCAATATGAATCAACATAACCCTCCAAGTTAATCTTTTGATTTGCATCATACTTGAGCCCATAATCAACTATACCCCTCAGGTACCTCAGAATATGCTTTGCAGCAATCAAGTGAACATTTATCAGATCTATCAAGAACTAGCTCATGGTGTTCACAGCAAAGCAAATTCCCGGTCCCGTGTTCATCAGGTACATCAGTGACCCAATCATCTGATGATACATTGTAGCATCAACCGACACTGATGAAGCATCGCTTAATAGCTTCAGGTTCAATGCCATAGGTGTGGCCTTAGCCTAGCAATCCATCATCCCAAACCTCTTCAGGATCTCTATTGCATACTTCCCTTGTCCAAGGAATATTCCATCTGCACTCTGCCACACCTCCATACCTAGAAAATAATGCATCATGCCCAAGTCCTTCATTTTGAACTCGGAAGCAAGCTTTATCTTCGTATCAGCAATCAACCCATACATACCTGTCACAAACAGATCATCTACATATAGTAGAAGCATCACTGGGTTGCCATATTTAACCTTGTAGTAAATGTTGGAATCTTCTTTACTCTTGGTAATGTTAGAATAATCAACCCATAGTTAGCTACCTTAGACATTAATTAATCCAATTTTTGTCTTATTTTCCTAGTTTCCATATTCCACCTTATGAAATTTGTCCTCCACACATCCAAAGTGGTCAAACTTGCTAAATTTGAGTCATGGAGCACTTGGGAAACCACTTGGAATCAAATCTGCTTTATTCCGGTCCTTCCTAGCGCATGTCTGCTTTTTCTGAGTTTTAAGGAAATTGGGAAAGTTTGACTAGGTGAAGTTAACTTATTTTTTTTCCTCATCATCCTCCACTCTTTTCTCCTAAGAAAATCATGTATGAGTTGTCCTTCCATCATCTATTAGATTTCCTAATTTATTTTTCCAATTCGTGAGCTCCTAAACAGATTTGGAAACTGCTTTATGCACCTATGGGGGATTTGCCTAGATTTAGTAAGCCTGCTTTTGACTAAATTTGAATGGAATCCTTATGCATTCAAATATCTCATGTAATTATTTATTGTGCCAGCCTATGACTTCACAGGGTTGGCTATTGTACACTTATTCAATACAAATTAGTGTTCTGCTCCATATTCAGTCTCCTTTGTGAGTAATTTGCATGTGTAATTGGTAATTTTTGTGTGTAATTGTTCTAACACCTGGGTTCAATTTCCACATGGTATCAGATCCTTTGTATATCGATTTCTCTCCTTCCAATTTTTTATTTCAGGTTCGACATCATTGACTGGGAGCATTCTGTTGACTGAAGGGACAATTTCTGAGCTATGGATCAATCTCAAAAGATCATCTTGACTCCATTTAACTTTTTTGAATGGAAAGCAAATATGGGGATACTTTTGAGAGCAAAAGGCCTCTACAGAGTGACTATGGCAATAGAAGAAGATCCCAATGCAACTACAGAGAAGACTAAATGGCACAACAGGAGGGATGAGGCCTATGGTCTCCTGTTTCTCAGGATATCCAGAGACCTCCTTTTCCATCTTGATGGATTAACATCACCAAATGAAGTATCGGAGAATCTTGTTGATATTTTTGGTAAGACATGTGAGATGAGGGGACATCAAATTTAAAATGCATTGATCTCCCTGAGTCCCAATAGCTTTGAATCCCTGCAACTCTATTTTTTCCAAGTTCAAAGCCCTTGTTTTGTAGCTAAAACAATGTGGGATCGAAAAGAAGGATGAGAAACTAGTTTTGGCCATACTCTTGAAGCTTGGCCCTGACTATTCAGTGTTTGTATCGACCTTCCATGCCACAAAGTTGATAGCTCGAGCCTAGAAAATGCCTAGCCTTGCAGATTTCATGGAATCTCTCACACAAGAACAAGATAAGTTGGTGATGATGGACACCATCAAACCTTCCAAAGACCAAGCTCTGGTTGCTGGAGATTCGAGGGTGGATTCAAAAATCAAGAAGAAAGCTAAGAAGCCACCTGAGAAAAAGAGAGACAAGAACAAGTCTCCAGAGGAGCCTCAAGGTTCCAAGAAGAACACCTAGAAGAAGAAGAACAAAGGAGAAATGAACAAGTGCGCATACTGCAGTAAGGGCAATCATTCGTAAAGCTCCTGCATGAAGAAGCAAATAGACATGCTGACCCAACTCCTGGAGAAGAATGGCATCTCCCTTCCAGACACTCAAAGAAGAGGGAAGGAGGATCAAATTCAGAAGACAGAGAGAGAGTTCACGCATTGGTTGTTGGCACATCAAGCTCACCTAGTTTCATAATTGATTCTGGAGCTTCAAGACATATGGTTTCGACCAAGGAGGCATTCACCTCACCTGACATGTCGAAAGGTCCACCAATTGTACTGGGAGATGACTCTCTCACTGAAATTTTGGGCAAAGGGAGGATTGATCTTGACCATGGTAAGTTCAGCAATATATTGTATGTTCCAGGTCTTGCCTCTAACCTCTTATCATTGTATCAGATGACCCACACAGGGTCTCCAAAGAAGGTCATATTCTCCCCTGATTTGAGATCACAGAGATCTCCAGTGGTAAAGTCATTGCAAAAGGTGTTGCAAATCACACTTCGAAGGTATACATGTTCTCACACTTCCTACCCTACTTAAACCCCTCTGCTCTTTTGATTCATGCTAATGAGGCAAGCAAGCTTTGGCATGAAATATTTGGTCACCTCAATTACAATTATATTTCTAATCTTATTGAAAAATAAATGGTCATAGGGTTACCAAAGATTAAGTTTTCCAAAGCAGTCTGTCAAGGTTCCATCTTAGGAAAACACCCAAAGCATAAATTTGAGAAAGCTCATCATGAGAGAACCTCTACACCTCTTGAGTTGATCCATAGTGATGTTGCTGGCCCATTTCCTCATATGTCAATGACTCAGGCCAAATATGCATTGACATTCATAAATGACTTTTCCAGCTATTGCTGGGTTTACTTCCTGAAACACAAGTCTGAAGTTTATGGCCTCTTCAAAGTCTTTAAGGATTTGGTTGAAAACCAGTCTGGGAGGAAACTCAAGGTCCTCAGATCTGAAAATGGTGGTGAGTATGTCAAGTCTGAGTTCATTCAATATTGTGTAGATTCAATTATTTAGATGCAGCATTCTATCCCTTACACACCACAACAAAATGGTGTTGCTGAGAGGAAGAACAGATCACTGAAAGAGATGGCAACTTGCATGATGGAGGCTAAGACTTTGCCACCAAAGTTTTGGGCCAAAGCTATAAAATGTGTAGCCTATATCCATAATAGGGTTCCCCATAAACAACTTCATGGTATGACTCCTTTTGAAGCATGGAGTGGGCACAAGCCAGATGTGACCCATTTCAGGATTTTTGGCTCAAGGGCTTGGGCTAGAATTCCAACAGAAAAGAGGAAGGCTTTGCAGCCCCAAAGCCAAGAGTGTCTATTTGTTGGGTACTCTGAATATTCAAAAGGGTACAAGCTGATCAATTTGAGCAAAAACAAAGCCTTCATCGAAAGGTGTGTTTAGTTCCAAGAAGAGCCCCTAGCAGCAGTGGAAGTTGGAGAATCCTCTTCACCACCAAAACCTTTGAATGTAAGTGAAGAGATAGTTGAACTTGCTGATTCTGATATGTCTGATAATGATGATTTAATTGTATATCCGAACAGTCCTACAAGACCAAAATGGGCAGCAAAGACCATTCATGCAGCTAGAGAACTAGCTAGAAATCCTAATGATCCTAGGAGGACTAGATCTCAGTTTGAGAGTGCTCTGTGCATGAAAGATCCTATGTTTGCAGAGAAATTCTATCTGATGGTTGAATCAGACCCACAAACATATGTAGATGCAGAAAATGATCCAAGATGGCAAACAGCCATGAAAGAAGAGTTCATCTCACTCCAGAAGAACAACACTTGGGAGCTGGTTGATCTTCCCCCAGGGAGGAATCTAGTTCAGTGTAAGTGGGTTTACAAAACCAAATTTGCTGCTGATGGTTCACCTCTGAAATACAAGGCCATATTGGTAGCCAATTTCTACTCATAGGTACATGGCATAGACTACAATGATACCTTTGCACTAGTGGCAAATATGGACTCCATCAGGCTAGCCTTAGCCATTGCAGCTTCAAAGCAGTGAGAGGTACATCACATGGATGTGAAGTGTGCTTTCTTAAATGGATATCTCACTAAATATATTTACATGTAGAAGCCTCAAGTATTTTCTACTAATCCATCTCTTGTGTGCAGGCTAAAGAAGTCATTGTATGGGCTTAAGCAAGCCCCCAGGGCTTGGTATGCCAAGATTGATAGATTTCTGCTATCACTGAATTTTGTTCAATGTAAGTTAGATCCAAATGTCTATTTGAATCTGATTCATGGTTCATTAATGATCATTGTTTTGTATGTTGATGACCTTCTCATTACAGGAAGATCAAAGGATGAAATTGCCTCCTTGAAGGATGCAATGAACCATGCCTTCTCAACGACTGATTTGGGATTATTGAGCCAATTCTTGGGGCTCGAGATTGCTCAAACCAAATATGGAATCAAAGTACATCAATCCAAGTATTCCTTGGATTTGGTGAACAAATTCAACATGAAGGATTGCAATCCAAGCAAGACTCCTTTCCTTTCAAGAGTTAAGCTTGAAGAAGCTGATTCTTCACCTATACACTGTATAGGCAATTGATTGGATGTTTGTTGTATATTACACATACTCAACCTGATATTTATTATGCAGTAATTTTGGCTTCAAGATACATGCATCAGCCTCATGAGATCCATTGGAGAGCAGCCAAAAGGATCCTTAACTTTGTTCAGGGAACAAGGACTCATGGGATCTTATACAAAGCTAAATCTGATCCTGATTTGATTAGGTTTACTGACAGTGATTGGGTAGGTGACAACACAGATCGAAAGTCAACATCAGGATATGTGTTCATGCTTGCTAAAGGGCCAATCGGCTGGTCAAGCAAGAAATGGAGTGCCATTGCACTCTCATCTATAGAAGCAAAGTACAGAGGAGTTGTAAATGCATTAACTCAATGTTTATGGTTGCACGGGTTACTTGGTGAGTGTGGCTTCAAATCAGAATACTCAACTATTATCTATTTTGATAATCAGAGTACCATTCGAATATGTAATGATCCAGTTCAGAAATAGAGAACCAAATACATTGAGATCCATATGCACTACATCAGGCAACTTGTGCATGATGGAACCATTCACCTACTCTTCTGTTCATATTCAGAACAAGTAGCAGATATTTTCACCAAAGTTTTTTGTGAGAAGACATTCAGCAATCTCAAATAACTATTGGGGATTGCTTATCATGCTGTGAAGCATGAGTGATGACAAGATTTTCAAATTTTGTTTTACTATCCATGTTTAAGGGAGGATTTTTTCCACTGGGTTTTTGCCTCTTTTCTTGGTTAAATGGACATGCAGTATGTAAAGGGTGACTAATACTTGTTTCTAGGCCATATAATTTTCTAATATTTTACTCATAAGTCCTTCATTTTGAACTCGGCAACAAGCTTTCTCTTCGTATCAGCAATCAACCCATCCATACCTGTCACAAACAGATCATCTACATATAGTAGAAGCATCACTGGGTTTCCATATTTAACCTTGTAGTAAAGGTTGGAATCTTCTTTACTCTTGGTAATGTTAGAATAATCAACCCATAGTTAGCTACCTTAGACATTAATTAATCCAATTTTTGTCTTATTTTCCTAGTTTCCATATTCCACCTTATGCAAGTTGTCCTCCACACATCCAAAGTGGTAAAACTTGCTAAATTTGAGTCATGGAGTGCTTGGGAAACCACTTGGAATCAAATTTGCTTTATTCCTGGCCTTGCTAGTGCATGTCTGCTTTTTCTGCTTTATTGCCTACTTTTTCTGAGTTTTAAGGCAATTGGAAAAGTTTGACTAGGTGAAGTTAACTTGTTTTTTGTCCTCATCATCCTCCACTCTTTTATCCTAAGAAATGCATGTATGATTTGTCCTTCCATCATCTATTAGCTTTCCTAATTGATTTTTCCAATTCGTGAGATCCTAGACAGATTTGGAAACCTCTTTATGCACCTATAGGGGATTTGCTTAGATTTAGTAAGCCTACTTTTGATCAAATTCGAATGGAATCCTTATGCATTCGAATGTATCATGTAATTATTTATTGTGGCATCCTATGACTTCATAGGGCTGGCTATTGTACACTTATTCAATACATATTAGTGTTCTTCTCCATATTCAATCTCCTTTGTGAGTAATTTGCATGGGTAATTGGCAATTTTTGTGAGTGTAATTGTTCTAACACCTGGGTTCAATTTCCACAAGTAAATCCCTAACTGGATAGAAAGCTATCAATTCTATTGTACCATGTCTTGGGTGCTTATTTCAAACCATATAGGGCTTTCTTCAATCTGCACACATGAGACTCCCTATCATGTGTCTCAAAACTGAGTGGTTGTTCTGCATACACTTCCTTTATCACTACACCATTCAAGAAGGCAATATTGACATCCATCTAGTGTATCTTCCATTTCATTACTATAGCTAGAGAAAGTACTGATCTGATAGAAGTGTATCTGGCTACTGGTGCAAAGGTTTCTTCATAATCTATTCCTTCTTTCTGAGAGAAACCCCGAGCGACAAATCTTGCCTTATATTTTTCAATGCTACTGTCTACAGCATGTTTGATCTTGTAGATCCATTTGGAAATTACAACTGACATCCCATTTTGTCTTGGTACAACATCCCAAACATCATTCGTCATGATCAATTGGTATTCTTCGATCATAGCATCCTTCCATTCTTTTCGTTCTACCTCTTCTTCATAACTAGAAGGTTCTTTATCAATGAAATCACATAGTAAAGCTACATACCGGGAGCAAGATCTGGTCCTCTTTCTTTTTCTGTGATTCTCTTTTAGAGCCCCATATCTTTTTGCACCTTGGATAAGTTCTCGTACCCAAGCAGGTTTTCTCTTATGAGGATTCTTCTCCAGAGGTGGATCTATAGGTCTTCGTGGCTCTTCAAATTCTCGATCTTCTTCTTGAGCTTCTTCATTTATGGTTGTATCATGAACTTTGGGTGCTTCTGCTTCTTCAAGTTCTTTAGCAGGTCTCTTTCTAGATTTGTTGTAAGCTATGTCTTCATCAAATGTCACATCCCTGCTGATGTCAATATTCTTATATCCTAGGAAATATATTATGTAAGCCTTCAAGCTTTCAGAGTATCCCACAAATACACCCTTCTTTCCTGAAGGATCTAATTTAGTCCTCTTCTCTTTTGGAATGTGTATGTATACTGGACAGTCAAATATTCTGAGATGGCTGACTTCTAGCTTCTTACTGAAGAAGACTTCTTCAGGATTCTTGTTCTCAAGTACTCTATGTGGAGTATGGTTCTGTACATACACCATTGTTTTGGCATCTTCTGCCCAAAGATGCATAGGAAGGTCTTGATCATGAAGCATTTCTCTTGTAGCTTCCATGATAGTTCTATTCTTCCTCTCTACAATCCCATTCTATTGTGGATTGTAAGGAGTGGACAACTCCCTCTTATTCCCTGATTCTTGGCATAGCTCTTCGAATTCATTTGAAGTGAATTCTTCGCCATTATGTGATCAAATGGTCTTGATATTATTTTCAGTGTGGTTCTCTATCAAGGCTTTGAATTCCTTGAACTTGTTGAATACTTCGTCTTTGTTCTTCATGAAGTAAACCCATGTCTTCCTAGAGAAATCATCAATGAAAGAAACATAATATGCATACCCACTTAGTGACTTTGATGACATAGGACCGTATACATTGGAGTGGATGATTTCCAAGATTCATTTTGCTTTGCTTTCACTACTTGGAAATGTCTTCTTTGTATTCTTTCCTTTCGTACATCCTTTGCAAACCCCATCATGTTTTGCTTGGATTTCTGGAAGACCTTCAACAGCTTTGCTTGCAATAGGTAGTGCTCTGTAATGCACATGTGCAAGCCTTCTATGCCAAAGTTCACTTGGCTCTACTGTGTCATGGACCAAGGCTTGTTCTGGATAGGCCTTTAATTTGTACAATCTTCCTTCTTGTTATCCAATCACTACCACATCATCGATAGTCTTTCCTTTTGGCCACATGATGACTTGACCATATATGAATGCAACTCGCATTCCTTTTGCATCTAATGCCGATATGGAAAGGAGTTTCTTCTTGAGTCCTAGCACAAACAATACTTCTTTCATTGTTAGATACTTTCCATATTATAGCTTATAGGAAGATTCCCCACTACCTTTTATTGGATATTGGTAGTCATCTCCTCGCTTCACCTTGTGAGGTGATTCATGTGCTGACAGTCTCATAAAGGATTCCTTGAATCCTTTCATATGTTTGGAAGCCCCACTATATATAAGCCAATCATCACTTCCATGAGTAATGTTACCTGTGAGAGAGGAAATCAAAACATATTCATCCTTGCTTGAAGAATATTCACTTTCATATCTGGTTTTTTTCTTGGATGGTTCATCATCCTCTGCAGCATGAGCATGATGTCTTATTTTTTTGCTACTCTTTATTAGTTTTTGTTTCTTAGGACAATTTATTGCATAATGTCCTGCTTCATCACATGTATAACATATGGTCCTAAATAAATCTTTTCTAGTGTTATCTTTGTGAGAGTACTTACCTATGGAGTAATGAGATCTTCTTTTGGTTGACTTGGAATGTGATTTGGAGTGTACCGTGAGAGCTTGATCTTCACTTCCCATATTTTCTTCTCGAGCTTCTATCTGAGCTTCTTCTTGAGAGCATTCTTCCCATAGTCTGTTGAACTTGACTAACTTCTTTCTAGCACAGATTCCTTGGATGAAAGAATCCCATGAACTAGGAAGGCCATTCAAGGTAGTCATCACAATATCTACATTTTCCACTTCTTCATCTACAGCTTCTAGTTGTTCCTTGATCTGAGAAAGTCTTGTGAAGTAAGACTGTATTGTTTCTGCATTCTAAATCTTCACATTCTTCAGTTGGTTTCTCAGAGTCTTCTTCTGGTTTATGTTCTTCCCTTAAAACAATTTGGTTAGGGAATCAAACATAGCTTTAGGTGTCTTTAGAGGACACCTATGGTATGAGATGGTCCTTGATAGAATCAACAATGATTCTCTTTTCCATAGCCAATTTCTTCTTATGCAAGGCCTTAGCCTCATCCCCCTCTGGAACTGGAACCTCCACATGGATGTAGGAGTCCAACTCATTCTCTTTCAAGACCAGGGAGATCCTATATTTCCAAGCTCGGAAGTTATCTTCTCCCTCAAGCTTTTCATCAAGCTTGGTATGATGAGACATCTTAACTAAGAACCTCAAATGGAAATACAAAATATTTTAGATCTTACCAGGTCAAGATGTCGGATCTGAAACTTGAGCTAAAATCCTGCAGAGCTGGTTCAGGAGCAAATTAGGGTTTTGTTTTTCCAGATTTCTATCCACCCAAATGCCTTGAAATTTATCCCTAAATTCAATTTTGGGGAGGATATCAATCCAGGCCTGGGCTCACTGAAAAATTCCTCTTCTTTGAAAATCCCTAATTTCCAACAACAGTGACAAGTCCAAAACTGAAAAACCTCAGAATTGGATCCTGCTTTGACAAAATATGCGCCCCAAGGAGGAGAGTTATTCCACCTTACTTTTTATGAAAATATGTGGAGAGAGATCCACAAAGTAGGAATCCCTAGTTCCCGCAGCTGTACAGTGTCTTCTTCACAGGTTAGCTCTGATACCATGTGATTTTTTCAACATTCAAGCTAGCATTATGTTAGGATCTTTAACTAAGAGAACAAGTACAACAATAAAACACAAGAGACAATGAACACAGTGTTTTTCATCGGGGAAACCATAAATGGAGCAAACCCCACAACTTCCTCAGAGATAGACTTAGCACAAAAGGTAAAACCCCAAAATAGTAAGATGCACTCTCAACACTAGTAACCTTCTTCTTGTTAAGCCCCGGTGTCTTCTCCTTCCTCAACTATGTGCTACACTTGAGTGTGTGAGTGTTGTGTACTAAATAGAGAGTCCATCTCTCTATTTATACTAATCCTGACATGACTAAAACCCTACTAGGGCCGACCTCTACTTTGAGAGTCTAATAACCCTATTGCCCCAGAACTGCGGGGACTTTAACCCTTAGATAATCGGAGGGTTACCCACAATGACTTGACATTACTTGTTTACATTATTGATTCTCCTGATTAGAACATCGAGGTATGACATAACATGATAACATCTCGGAATAAACATCGAGTTACAATAGATAAGAAATACAAGTGAATACGCTCTGAAGTTACAATTACATCAACATGGAACCCTATTTTGTTACGTCAGTTTATGCAGGTTAGGTTATTGGAAAGAAATTTTGAGTTCATTAAATTCAATCATATTCCAAGAAATCAAAATTCATTAACTAATGCATATGCTAATTATATCTTGGATTGGCATTTAACACATTTTACATAAAAATATACAACAGACACATCAGAAAACATTTGTAAATAAACCGGCAATCTGTGTGTGTGTGTGTGTGTGTGTGTGAATATCTATCCATATAGATAAGTCGAGTCTCTAATCCTCAGATCCATTCATAACTATATAATATACAAAAAATATACAAAATATGGATCAAATTCCATCAAATGCTCCTAGGTCTAAAATTCACCACCCTGGTCCCCCCGATCACCCTTCACTCGGGCTTCTTCAGCAGCCTCAACAACATATATGTACACAAGCACTGCTCTGGCTACTCGCCTCAGAAGATGTATCCAAACTGGTGGTACACCAACCACTAACTCCTGCATGATGGAAGGGATGTATTCAATCCATAAGGTAGGTAATTTTTGGGTAAGCATGGTCAGCTTCCCCTCAAGAACCCTAATCAAACCATGGTCCTCTCCTAAAACAGGACGCACATACATGCATGGATTCCCAGCAGGGTGGATTGGTCCAATATCTGCATTTTGACATTTTTAAAAGGATTAGAACTCTTATAAATATGTATATATCTATATATTTAAAATTCATAAAAATTTGAAAATTTGAAAATTAAAATTACCTAACTCTCCCCATTCTCCTTTTAGAGGGAGTACGAGGTTGGTATCACCTCGAAAATCTAATCTAGCATATTCAAACTTCTCTAAGATTGGAACCTGTTGCTCCCACCAAAAGTAGAATTCATCATCATAGACACTCTGGACCGATCCACCACATCCCTGGTGGAGGAGGATATCTCCCCATCTATCCATCCTAGGATGACAAGGAGAACGAACTGGAAATGGTACTGCAGGACTCAAACCTGACACTTTCTCAAAGAAAAAGGCTACTAATATGCTGGAATAACCAAATTCTTCCTCCTGCCTCTTTTGCAATCAAAGAGTTGTTTTCTCATTATCAGGATCACTCCCGAGCACCAGTCATATAGGGCTCCCTGCATATAGTCTACTACTAGTCTCATTTCATTCTGAGTTGCAAGGTGAAGTGATGATGACCTCGCAACCCTCACTATAGTGCTCGTCAATACCTATAAAGGAAATTTGTGAATGCAAACAATAGGGATGTAGGTACCCCTCTTTTGAGTGTGTGGCTCGCAATATATGTCGATATAGTTCTGTACACTTAGATGGTCACCGCCAGTACCTTCCAAGTTCACCGGAGCTCCCCATCATGATAAACCAAAAATGAAATAGACATCATTCAATGTAATCTCTAGAACCTCACCTTGAAGTTCAAACACGCCTAGATCATGATCTAAATAGTTTATCAAAAACTCTAAGACACAGAAAAACTTTAATAACCCACTTTGACGTAAAACGTTCACTGTGTGGGCATCTTGAAGAGATTCTTGGTCCATGTATTCATGTTCCCACTCCCTCCACTCAAGAACCACATTTCAATCTAATAAACAAGCAATCGCAAACTATTAGATTCATATAAAATTTGAAATTTTTTCACCTTATACATTGTTTTTCTACCTGACGCAGCATACACGACTGTCTTTTAGGCAAGTTGCGTACTGTACGCAACTGTCTTTTGGGAAACCCACATACAGAATGTGTGTATGTGACTTTTAACATACCATACCCACATACACAGCATCCATGCTTTGAGGGTGCTTAAAAACATGAATTAGGGCTCAAAATTGACAATTGCTTGGATCAAATGAAAGAGCATGGAGTGTAGTTTTACCTGACACTTGCAGTTTTGGGAATGGTCCACCGAATCGTCCACACTAAGCAATCAAAGGTAAAGGTAAAACTTGTATTTTTATGGTTAAGAATCAAATGGTGAGTTTTTATTCATATTTTGAACTATTTATAGAAAATTTATTTTCAAAGTGGGTTTTTTCCCTATAGTTCATAATTTTTAAACTAATGCCATATCTTTTCTTCCATGTGACAGGTTTATGGTCTTCTTTAAGTTTTTTTTTGCACATATAGAATGGTTTTTGGTCATTTCACATGCATTCTATAGTTATACCTAATCCATCTTGATCCTAGCATTAACACTTCGACCACAGACTATGATATCTTTAACCATTAACTCCTTATCTTTACCATTGTTCTTCCATGGATAGCACTTTCCTCCCATGAGTATCTTCATTTAGAACCTACGTATTGTATTTTGATACTCATGATGCAACTGTCATAGGTTCAGGGGAATCGTTTTAGCTATTTTTCATGCCAAATTGAGCCTCATTTTGGTCTCATTTTACAAGCTATTCCTTTATAGGACTCCCCTCCCTTATGGAGTTTCTTTAGGCCTAAGTATAACTCCCCAAAACAGACTTGACTGCCGAGTAAACTTTTTCATTCAAGATCATTAAGAATATGTGAATGGGCATCCACATTGGTGGTAGGTTATCTCTTTCTCGGACCATGTGGAATAATACGAGAAAGGATCACTCTCTTTTCTACAGAATTGAGAAGAGTATTATAAGGTATAGGTTTATCACTTTTTCGGACCTGAGGGACTAAACTTACGAAAAAGGAATTCTCGATATGAGCTGAGTTTTCTCTTTTTTGTGCTCTGGACCTAAACATGAAAAATATTTCGAGTATCCTTTATGTCTTTGTCATGCTCGTTAAACACCAAGAACAAAGCATCAAGTTTATTGTTGTAAGCCCCATTTCTTGTACTCAAATGGATCTTTCTGAGTGATCTTGCTTTCCTTCACACTCGTAAAACTCAAGCTATATGCTGCTCTCAAAGGAGCATTGCGTAGGTGGTAATTTAACCTTTTTTGGACCTCCTTGACTAAGTATGAAAAAGGTTCCCCTTTTATTCTATGTAAGTTAAGAGAGTTCTTATGTGGTATGTTTTATACTTTTCCGGACTCAGGAGACTATATCCTAATTCCATCATTGTCATATCTGTTACTACTTGTGTCTCCCTTCCTTTACCCAGTTCCTAGTCACTCTTGTGATCCGTTGGAGGATCTATTGCCTTCCTTATCATAGTATGGTTCCACATCAGCACTTTCTGACGACGAAGACCTAGAGTTTTGACGATCATACCTTAGGATTCACTTTCATTTTTATGAATTCCTTTTCTTCAGTTGTCAATTATCACCTATTGGTTGACAATCTGTTGAATCCTATCCATGTTTGACTTCAATAACATCTATTCACATGGCTTGGATTGTACTAGTTCTTTGGGATTTTTTACGAAGACCTTAGTTTCACATATGTGGACTAAGCTACGCAAGATTATGTTGTGGTTACTTACACAGCTTCCAGATCTTTGAAGACTCATCATTGTTGTATATTGTGGCTTTGATCCACCTTTGTAATATATGTGGTCTTGTACCCGTACTATATGATGTACTCAAATATTGTAAAGGATCTACTGTTCTAGTATATTGAACATAGCATCCTCGGATATGAATTTGTATATGACATTATTATGTATTTGTTTCAGGTACTACCTCTGCTCCATTGGACTTCTGAGTTCTCCAAGATAAGATTATAATGTATTTCGGCCATCATTTCCCTATGACTTCACACATTAGGGGGCATCTGTTATCAACCCAAATGGCACTTCTCTGTCTGAGTTCAACATTCCTTATCTTGGTACACAAAAGGACATCTTAGGATTGAAGTTTTCCAAAACACTATAGATGGGCATGACATGAGATGCATTTACCTTTCAACCAGCTTACCATATTAATTTTCTAAGTGTTGAATGGTGTACGGGAATATATTCATTGAAACTTGTGTGTGTATGCGACTATTCCCATTGACAAATCATGTACTATATGCGAATATCTCCATTGCAACCCGTGTACATCAGCATACATGGTTTCCCTTTAAGAAACTCGCGTGTCATAGGCAGGTTTCCTATATCAATAGTCGCATACATCTTTATTCGACATTAAAAAATATAAATCACAATTGATGGATATTAGTTGGGCCTTAATCATTAACCACCCCAACTATCTCAACCTCCTCAACCTTCAAAACCACTCTATTTCCCAAAGTATAAATAGAGGCCTTGGGGATGGCATTAATCAATCAAGTTTGGAGAGAAAAGTTATGCTAGTGGTATATCTTTAGAAGTCTTGGAGCGGCAGAACTCAGAGTCCTTTGGTTGCAGAGGAGTCCTTGTCTCATGCGCTTGGTTGTACACTTATCTCATTCACTGATTGTTAATGAAGAGAGTTCTTCTTCCAATATTGTGTTGAGTCTCTTTCATGTATTATGGTTGATGAATATATTTGATTAAGCACTAGATATATTGTTTATCTAACCTGTTATATATACATGTATAAATAGAGCGGAAGAAGACCAAGCTTGGATCAACCATCAGTAATTGGGTGAGTCCAATATTTCTTCCTATTTCCTTTTTGTACTTTACTAAAGCTAATTCTCTGCAAGTTTAGAAGTAAGTTGGTAACCCTAGACCCTAGGTTACAAAGGTGTTTAATCCTAAAAAACAACTTTGCTTATTACTTGACCAGATGATTGGTCCATATTCAAGCATAAAAACATATCCATAATTTTATTTTCTATCAGTATTGCCACTTTCCTAATCAGAGCCAGTAAAACAAACTAACTCTAGGCTATATTGTGCAAGATAATGAATCCCATGAGTTTTTGTTCCTTGTACAAAGTTTATGATTCTCTTTGTTTCCCTCCAATGGATTTCATGAGTCTGATCCATGTGTATGGAAACCACACACACTGCATAATATATATCAATATGAGTATGAGTCAAATAAATAAGACAACCAACTAGCTTCCTATAAAGTGTGTTGTTTACCAATGGATTGATTGCGCTTCTTCAAGCTTAACTCCTAAGAGAAAAGGAGTCTTGCTTGGCTTGAAATATTTCATTCTAAAATTCTTCAATAGATTTGAAGCATACTTGGACTGATGTACCTTGATTCCAAGATCTGATTGAGAAATTTCAAGCCCCAAAAATTGGCATAACAATCCCAAATCAGTCATAGGGAAGGTATGGGTCATTGGACACTTGAAAGAGGAAATTTCTTTCTTGGAACTTCATGTGATAAAAAGCATACACATACAATACAATAATGTTTAAACAACCATGAATTATCTTCAAATAGACATTTGGATCAGACTTGCATCTATAATAGTTCAATAATAGCAAAAATCCATCAATATTGCAATACCAAGCTCCGGGAACTTGTTTTATCACATACAATGATTTATTCAACTTGCACAAAATAGATGGATTAGTCAAAAAACCTTTTGGATTCTCCATATATATTTATTATTTCATATCTCCATGTATAAAGGCACTCTTCACATCCATGTTATGTACCTCCCACTTTTTGGAAGCTGTAATGGCAAAAACTAGTCTTATGGAGTCCATCTTTGAAATTCATGCAAAGGTATCCTTTATTCAATGCCTTGGAATTGGGAGAATCCATTGGAAACTAACATTTCCTTATACTTCATAGGATATCCATCAGTATCAAAATTATTTTTGGACACCCACTTACAATTTACTAGATTCCTCCCTGTGGGGAGAATGACTAGTTCCCATCTGTCATTCTTTTGGAGCGAATGAAATTCCTCATTCATGGTTGTTTCCAGATTGGGTATTCATATGTGTACTCATATGTATGTGGATCATATTCAATCATTATAAAACACTTATCATCAAATAAAAGGTCCTTGACAGAAATGGCAATCTCTAATTGAGATTTATTCCTCCTACAATCACTAGGATTCCTAGCTAGTTCCCCAGTTGCTTGAATGGTATTTTATTCCAACTTTGGTATTGTAGGCCTATTAGGATCTGAAATTAAATCATAATTATCAGACATTTCATTAGTCTCTTCACTTAAAATCAAATGTGGAGTTGATGAAGAGGACTCTCCAATTTCTGGTGCTAGCATATGCTCTTCTTCAAACTGAACACTCCTTTCAATCAAGGATTTTTGAGGGCTCATGTTGATCAAAGTATACCCTTTGTAATATTCATAATACCAAACAAATACTAACTCTTGACTTTGGGGTTCCAAAGCTGTCCTTTTATCTAATGGAATTCTAGCCCATGCCATTTGGCCAAAAATCCTGAAATGAGACACATCAGACTTGTGTCCATTCCAAGATTCAAAAGGAGTAACTCCATAAATTTTCTTATGAGGAACCCTATTCTAGATATATAGGATGCATATTTTATAGCTTCATCCCAAAAATTTGGTGGAAAAGTATTAGAGTCCATCACATAAGTAGCCATCTCCTTGAGGCTTATATTCTTCATCTCAGAAACACCAATCTGTTGAGGTGTGTAAGGAATAGAGTGTTGCATATGGATACCTAGATCTTCAAAGTATTTAATGATATTAGAATTTACATATTCAACACCATTATCATATCCGAGGATCTTGATTTTCCTCCCACATTTCAAGGATTTGAAAACCTTAAAGAGGTCAAAAACATCAGATTTGAGTTTAAGGAAGTAAACCCAATGGTACCTAGAAAAGTCATCTATGAAGGTTAATACATACTTGGCTTGACTCATGGACATATGAGGGAAGGTACAAGAAATATCACTATGTATGAACTCAAGAGGTGTTGAGGTTCACTCATGATTGACTCTCTCATATGTATGCCCTTGTTTTTTTCCTAGAGTGCAACCCTGACATACTCCTTTGGAAAACTTTATCTTTTTTTTTGTTGGAAAAGTGGTGGAACCCCCGTGACTAGAAGGGTTTCCATTGGCTAAGTTACCACAAACCAAGGGAATCTAAGCCATCAAAATCACCCGAGAATCGGCCTGGACCACACCAACCCTTAACATGGTTGGATTTTTAGGTATCTGGTGGGATTAGAACCGGTGACCTTTTAGCTTAGGGGGCGTCTTAACCATACCCCACCACCAACTGTTCTACATCTCGCGGATCTTTGGAAAACTTTATCTTTGGAAATAATGTAACCATGTCTTTTCCACACAAATCCAAAATATTTGCATACTTTAAATGAAAAACCCTCTCATGTCAAAGTTTTATTACTTCATTGGAATGGGTGAGGAGAGCATAGGGGTTAGAGAAAGGCATGAAGTGTAAGAACCTATATACTTTTGAACTATGATCCACAAATTTTTTAGAAATGACTCTACTATTCACAATATCAGATATTTCAAATTCATTGGGAGAGAAAAAAACCTTGATAGGAGACCCCGTGTGGGTCATCTGGTATACTCACAAGATATTAGTAGCAAGGCCTGGGACATACAATACATTATTGAAGAAACCATGGTCAAAATCAATGTTATCTTTACCCTTGCTTTCAATTTCTAAGTTGTCTCCCAGCAAAATATTTGTACCTTTCAAATAATCAAGAGATGAGAAGGCCTCCTTTGTTGAAACCATGTGCCTAGAAGCTCTAGAATAGATGATAAAGGAAGGATATATTATAGTTCTTGCAACTAGGGCATGAACTCTCTCTTTTTCGTCGAAATGGTATCCTATTTCCTTCTTCTTTTCAAAATTAGGAAGGGATATGTTTTTCTTCTCTAGTATTTGAGTCAACATATCAATATGTTTCTTCATGCAAGATATCTCACGATGAAATCCCTTACCACAGTATGTGCACTTGCTACCTTCACCTTTACCTTTCTTCTTCTAAATGTTGTTCTTCTTGGAGTTTAAGGACTTCTGAGGAGACTTGGACTTGTATCATTTTTTCTTTGGAGGATTCTTAGCCTTATTCTTTCCTTTGGAATCAACCTTCGAACCTGCAGCAACCAAAGATTGATATTTGGAAGGTTTGATGGTGCAAATCAAGACCAATTTGTCTTACTCTAGAGTCAAGTATTCCATGAAATATACTTGTGAAGGAATCTTACAGTTTCAAACTATCAACTTGGTGGAATGGAAGGTTGAAACAAATACTTAATATTCAGGGTCAATCTTTGAAAGGATGGCCAAGACTAGTTTTTCATCTTCTTTGTCAATAACATACTATTTTAGCTGCAAAAATAGTGATTTGAATTTGGACAAGTAGACTAGCAAGGATTCAAAGTTGCTTGGACTCAGTGAAATCAAATTGTTCTCCAGTTTATGACCCCTCATCTTATCTGTCTTACCAAATAAATTTAAAATCTTCTCACATACTTCATTTGGAGATAACAATCCATCAAGATGAAATAGAAGGTCTCTAGAAATGTTGAGACATGAGAGACCATACACCTCATCTCTCCTACTATGCCATTTGATATTCTCAGATGTTGCATTAGGATCAGCTTTAGTTTCCATGGTCACTTTGTATATTCCTTTACTCCTCATCAGAATCACCATAATTTCCTTCCATTCAAAGTAGTTGAATGGAGCGAGGATGATTTGTTGAGATTGATCCATTCTTCAGTAACTAAGTCATTGAACATATAGAATGCACTCCCAGTGAGCGATATCACACTTGAAAAATAATTTGGAAGAGGAGAACAATCAAGCTACCAAGGCTCTAATACCATTTGGAAATTAAGCCCAAGCTTAGAGAAAATGAGCTCACAAAATTGCTTAAAAACTATGCAAGAAACACATAAAAGGAGACTGAATCAGTTGAATTACACAAACTGTTGTTGATATTAATTTACACCAGACATCAATAAATACATGTAGGATAGTCTCCATGTAGATAATCCAAGGATTCAAAAGTGTTGGCAATATGGCAGTGCTCAAGTTGTCATTGATGGAAACTAGATAATGTGAGCAGAACAACAAATAGAGCTATGGATGACAGAAGCAAATATGGCCTTATGTTCATGTTTAAGGGGACTTCTTAAAAGCTCTATGGATTCACACCAGTAGGGATGTGTTAATATTACAGTGATGTATGATTGCTCAATAATGTATGTTGAGCAGTGATGTGTGAAGAAGATCACCATGAACTATCATAGAGTTTCTATGAACTGCTGAATACCCCGTGGAGCTATCCATTGTGTAGATTCCTTACCCGGCATGTTTTTTTGAAGTTTCAATTGGATTTAAAATGTGCATTCTTGAATATTGTCATTTGAAGAATAAAATGATGAAATATGAAGTGACTAGGAAGGAAAACACAGAGCTACAAATTGTTGTAGATAAAGACTCAGCAGCCATTAGATCAAAAAATAGATGGTGGAAGATCGAGTTTCACGTTTGGGATTTATCCCACATTGGCTATGAAGTCCATTAAAAATTGCAACTGAGATCGACACAAGGATAGATCCATAGAGCAGAAACATTCCACGGGTTGAACATGCCCATATGAAGAAACTTTTTCAAATCGCGGAATATGTTAATTGATGGAAAGATCGGGTGGTTAAGAAAGGAGCAGAGATAGATCTACAGTCATGGATAATTCCATTGACTGAACTAGCACAAAAAAAGTCAAGATTTCAATTTGCGAAAAGTGGTGGAGGCTACAAAGGTCAATGGTTATGACAAGAGATTGGGTTGATCGATGGACAAGGTGAATTCCGCATTCTAAAGATGCTTGCTCGATCTGAAGTGAAAGAATTAGTAGGATGTTAAATTTTTCAAGTTTGCACAGTTTTGATGAAGACAGATTATAGATCAGCTATTGATGTTGATTCCCACATTAAAAGTTGTTTAGATTAATAGTGTTGAGTTTTTGGTACGAGCCACTATGAAATATGATTGTTCAAGTCCGAGCCGCTACGGCGGATGGTTTTTCAACTACAAGCCACTATGGCAGAGGATTCTTCGGCAAATTATTGTTCAACTATGAGTCGCTATGGTGGATGGTTGTTCAAGTATGAGCCACTATAATAGACGTTTCTTCGGCAGATGATTGTTCAAGTTCGAGTTGCTACGATGGATGATTTATCAAGTTCAAGCCGCAATGACAGTTGAATATTTGGTTTGAAATTCAGAAGGGAATATGATTTATTTGGAGCCGCTATGGCGAATGGGTTTCAACCTTTTGAGCCACTGCATTAGAATATTTCATAGATCTGTGCCGCAACAATGAATGGGATCTTGGTTTGGTCGCCTGTGTGGACAATGATATGGCGGTCGATGTGTCATGGAGGAAAATGGTGAGATGGAAAAAAATAAACGGTGAGAAATCATTGATATATTGAAGACATTACATTATGGATGGCCGACAAGTGAGTAGGTGTTAGTATGAGAGGTTAGTCATGAAATCTGATGGTTGTGGTCAATCACCAAAGGGATAGAAAACCCATATTGTATTCCACAGATGAGAATGCATGAGGATTAACCCATCTCAGTAGACGCAAAAAAGATTGAGGGGGTTTGAGAGCCGCCCTATAGAAATTTTGGGTCCAGGGCCTTCACCGTAATCCCAACCCATCCTGGCGGATGCGGAAAAAGATTGAGGGTCACCCTATAAGAATTTTGGGTCTAGTCCTTCACCGTAACCGACACAAAAGTTGTGTGGCGGAATCACCTGTGAACCATTGGATCAATTGTGTGAGAAAGATCAACAGTGGAAAAAACCTTGGTGGTATTTTTATCCAAGGCTATGGATTTGGAGATGTCGACAAAGATAGAGGGAACGCGAGTTTTAGTGGAAAGACAACACACATGCCTATGGATGAAGAGGCACAAGACAGAATTTGAAGAAGTATGATCAACATGTTAGAACCTGTCTATGAAATGATGTGTTTATCCAGGTTGAAGAGAAGAAACTATTGAAAGAAGCTTAAACGATGAGAAGTATATAAGAACCAGTGAGAGAAAAAAGGAATATGTCTCTATAGTTTGAATTGCATGATCAAAATTAGATACAAGATGGTGTTATAGAATTCAATGGGAGATAAATTGTAAGAAGCATATTAGGGTTGAAGGGTGGTTCTAGGGCAAGCTACATTCCTACAAGGGGTTCTTATCCTCCTTCTAGTAGTGGATGGAAAATAAGGGTATTGGTGTATCTGTGTATGTAGGTGCAGGCAGAAACTAGGGTGTGGGTGCATCCTTCAATGGTGGCTGAGAAACTTGGGGATTGTTGTCTCTAGCAAGTGGTTGCCTACAAATAAATCTTGTAAATACAATTTTGCAGTATAGAACAATTTGGTGGTTTACCCTATTGGGATTCCATGTTAAAATTGTGTTATGTATATTCTTGTTGTTATTTGTTTCTAATAATAGATTTAAAAGTGGTTAAAAAATAATAAAAAGATAACAATATTGATTCACCTCCCCCTCTCAGTATTGACCTATATTCTTAGATGTTGCAATAGGATCAGCTTCAGTTTCCATGGTCACTTTGTAGAGTCTTTTACTCCTCATCAGAATCTACATCATTTCCTTCCATGTAGTTGAATGGAGTCAGGATGATTTGTTGAGATTGATCCATGAGTCAGTAACTAGGCCCCTAAACATACAGAATGTGCTCCCAGTGAGCGATATCAACCTTGAAAAATAATTTGGAAGAGGAGAAAAATCGAGCTACCAAGGCTCTGATACAATGTGGAAATTAAGCCCAAGCTTAGAGCAAATGAACTCACAAAATTGCTTAAAAACTATGCAAGAAACACATAAAAGGAGACTGAATCAATTGAATTACACAAATTGTTGTTGATATTAATTTACACCAGCCATCAGTAAATACATGTAGGCTGGTCTCCATGTATTCAAAATATCAAATATTCTATTCGAATCAATATAAAAGCAGGCTTACTAAACTAGTAAAAATCCCCCATATGTTCATAAAACACTTTCCAAACTAGTCAACATGCTCATGAATTTGATGAATGAGTAGATACAATTGATAAGTGATGGAAATTGGACTTTATCATGCTTTTATATGAGAAAAATAAGGGGGGCGAGTTGTTGCAAAAATCAAGGCAGCCCACCTTAAAACTAGCTTTAGCTTTTGGCTTAAAACCGCAGAAAGGTTGGAAACTCTGGATGAGGAAGGAATGCACACCTACTAAATTGGGAAATATGTTAGTTGGAATAATCATATCCATAATGTTTCCAAAGTTCTCTAGGAGGCAGTTTTGACAACTTTGACCTTAGAAATGGAATTGGGTGCAAACTAGCTAGTGTAGGACCTAGGAAATTAATAAAAAACATCAATTATTTTATCATAAGTATTGGAATGGGTTTTTATTATTCCAACATTTGTTTTTTAAGGAGAAGACATGTATTCCTTGGGAAAATTATTTTTTGAATAAATTTCTACAAGATACTGAGTTTCCATAATATCCCAAAGGGATAAGGGATGTCTGCATCAATAAGCATGGATAAGATGATCCAATAGAGTGTTTTGGGATAAACTACGGAAAAAAACACTATAACAACCTCATTAGAAAGAAATAGGTATTCTTTTATTGATTTTTTCATTATTAAGGTCATCATATTTTTGCCTATCTTGCTCCCCTTTATTAAAAGAGACTACGGGCATAAATAGATAATGTTCTTCATAATTCTTCTTAAATATATTTATGTGATGATTTGGTAAATTGAGAATGTAGATACTTAGTTTTTCATCAACAGTTTGACCAATATCAAGCAACTAAAATTTCCCTCTACCAAGCAACTCCATTTCTCAAAAGTTGTAAACAAATTGAAAACTTACCTATGTATTATTTTGTTTACCACATCTACAATGGATGTTTTTTCATTGAATTTCATTATTTGTTGGGTTACAACATCAAAACCCCACTCCATACATAGGATATAAATAATTAGACATTTTGTTGTTAATTTCCTAGGTATAGACTAAGTAGTTGGCCATCTTTTGTCATATTTGACCCACGGGGACTTCACTTAGTGAACATCTCACATAGCACGTGTAATCGTAAGATATTAAAGAATACCCTTAATTTCCAGAGATATTGACCCAAACTCTTTTTGTTGAAACCCCCTCCCAATACTTAAAACCTCCTCCCCACCCCTTTTTATACCTCAATCCTTATAAACCACCCTACCCACCCCCACCTTAAACCCCTCATCCCCCCAATACCTGCAATATATTGGTTCAATTTTTAATAATTTTGAAACCCACAATATGAACTAACGTGATAGGATATTGGTCAGCAAGTGAAGACCCCGTGATTTGACCACCAATTACCATCATTATTTTTTGGGGTGCACCTAGATAATATTCTCGATAAGATTCTTCTACTTTTATGATTGTACAGAATGGAAAGGGAACATTCCTACTTTAGACTTATTTTATCCTACTTTTTCTTGTTTTCAATGGATAAAGGTAAAGCTAGTCAACTAGGAAACTACTATCTTATCCGTCCAATCCATCCTCCATGATTTTATCTCCAGTTTCCATGATTATAAATATTTTCTTTCAATCATCACACCTCATTCTTTATCCAATTTGTGAGCTTTAGGAGTGATCTGGAATTTTTTTTGTAACCTTGGGGGTTTTTCATATTTTAGTAAGACTACAATATGAGCTAGCTTGAGTTGTCTCTTTGGAAATTCAATTTTTTTTCTTGAGGATGTATTATTTACTTACACTATTGTGAATCGTAATACAATGGAATATATTCCAATTATTCTTCGATTCTCTTATGTTTAGTATCACTATTCTTCTCTCTATTTATCATGTGCATGTCTGTGAGGAATATCTTTGTAGCAAGATCCACTTTTTAAATCAAATATGGTATCAAATCCATGAAATTACACATGGTTTTATAGTTCACCAAGCATCCAATATCTCACCGAAGATGAGTTTGATTGAGCTTACAATGTATTTCTTCTGAGTTTTTTTAGCAGGTTGCAAAGAGTATCTCTAGGAGTGCAACAAAAACAAAGCATGGATCCTTGTTCGGTTGTGATTTTGACTACTTTCAATAATCATGAATGGAAGGAAAATATTGGAATTCTATAGCATAGTAAGGGTCTATACATAGTTATTATGGATTTAGAGAATGAGCCAAATGTTGTTGTTGAGAAAGCAAAGTGGCATAATAAAATGGATGAAGACTATGGATTGTTTTGTCTCTCTATTTATCTATATCTTATTTTTAATATTGATGGATTGAATACTCTAAATAAGGTGTGGACCATACTTGAGTCTCTCTTTGGATTAAAAGAAGATATCGGAGGGAATCATTTGGAGATTGAATTAATCTCATTGTGTCCAAGCAGTTTCGGACCCATGGAAGAATTCTTCACCAAGTTTAAGTCACTTGTTATTTTTCTCAAGTAATGTGGGATTGAGAAAAAATAATATGAATTGATCCTTTCCATTCTTTCAAAATTGGGTCTACAATACTAAGTTTTTGTGTCAACTTTCCATGCTACTACGCTTGTTATTCGGAATTGGAAAATTCCTCCTTTAAGTCCATTCATTTATTCTCTCACTAAATAGAAAGACAAATTGCTTCAAATGGTATCTCTTAAAAATTCCAAAGGGAAATACCATGTTCTTGCAGCTCAATGAAGTAATAATTCCATGAAAAAAAATAGTGAAAGAGAAGAAACCGAATTCAGATGATGAAAATGAAGGTTGCAATTCTACTAGTGAAGGTTTGAATTCCTTGAAGAAAATAAGAAGAAAGGGAGATCCAAGTGTTCCTATTGTAGCAATAATTTTTATTATGAGGAAAAAATGTTTCAATACGAAAATGGACATCATGGCTCAATTTATTGAAATGAATAACGTTAATGTTCTAGATTTTGCAAGAAAGAATGAACCAAAGAATCCTCTTGAATTTCCATTCACACTGTGCATTGCCAAGGTAATAACCGACATCCTTTCAGTTCCATATTTAAATCCTTTTCACAATTCTCTGTTTCATATTCACATTCTGATATGTTTGAATCATAAATCTAAGTGTATTCCTTGGATAAGTATTAGTTCACTAGAGCCATATTCCAATCCCTATGCTTTTTCACTAGTTCCCGACTTGTCTTTATCCATCCCTTTCTCACTCCAGTCAAAGGATTTTTATTCTTATTTATAATTAAATTTGTAGGATTATATGGATTTTATGACACCATCCATACCATTTTCCGATCCATAGAATACTCATAGGACTATACAAACCCCATGTTCACTAATTGATTCATCCTTGGATTCCTATTCAATGTCACTTATTTATATCAGGTTCAAGTGTTGTTTATCTTTCATTTTTTGGTTATCCATTTCATTGGTCATAATTGGAATTATGTTATACATATTTGGTTCTAATATAAACACGTATGGTTCATATTTCAAGGCCATAAAACATTCAGATTTGCTCACCTATCAATTTTACCCAGTTGCACACCCTTTTCCTACTTTAACCCTATATACTCATGGAGACATTATACCTATTTTTTTTCCACTCCATATGAAACCAATTCTAATATTTCAAATTATCTTAAAATTAATTTTAGATTGGGAAGGTGCTACATTAGTTTGGAAAGAAGATATATGGTCTGGTTCACCATTTTGCAGCTATACAAGAAATTGATTGTGATGAGTCTTTTAATACTCTTTGGGAAGTAGTTCACACAGATCTCTTTTCCTTCACTGATTATGTGTTCATACCAAAGTATGTTGGCAAAAACAAGAATTCATACGATGCTCGTCAATCATCATATGATGTGCTTCAAGGGGCCTCTCCACATGTTTTTTGCATAGACTACATTGATGCTTTAGTGAATGATCATGGATTTCACATCTTCTTCACCAAATATTTCATCAAGAAGCAATTAAATCATCTCATCCAAGTGAAGAAAAATATAGAGTGAAGTAATCTTGTTCATTTCAGTGCCATGCCCTTCTTTTATGGAGGATTTTCCCCATGTGTTTTGTATCCTCTTTCCTCAGGTTTTTGGACAAAGAAATTGTAAAGGGTGATCATAGCCTTGTTTCTGGGCCCTATATATCTCTAATATTTTTTCAAATATTTCACCATAATGTCAAGCTTAAGGGGTTTTCTTATAACATTAAAAAAACACTCCATACTTAGGATATAATTAATTAGTCATTTTTTATTAATTTCCAAGGTGTACACTAGGTAGTTTCCCATCTTTTGTCATATTTGACCACCATTTTCCATAATTATCCTATGGGGATCATGTAGATAATATGTTGGATAATATTATGTTTCTTTTATGATTTTATAGAATGGAAAGGGTGCATTCCTAATTTAGACTTCTTTTAACCTTCTTTTTTTTCTTTGAGTGGATAAACATAAATCTAGTTAACTAGGCAACTGCTATTTTTTGTGTCCAACCCATCCTCCATGATTTTCTTTTCAGCGTGCATGATTAGAAATATTTTCCTTCACTAATCACACCTCACTCATGCTTTAGAAAATTCATGATCTTTATGTTAGTTTTTATAGATCTTATTAGTTTAATTAGAATCTTTGTCTGAAAGAATAACAAGTACAACAAGATGCATAAGATATAACAGATACACAAGACACAAATATTTTCATTGGAGAAACCATAAAGGATAAAACCCCAAAAACTTTTTTAGAATAGTACAGGCACGTATACTGTGTCACAAGATGATCAATCCCAGTAATAAAAAGGTATTCAACAATTATTTATCTCTTAATCCCTTCTCTCTCTCTCTCTTCCAGAGGTTTTACCTCAAGGTATAAACACAATAGATAAATCCCACAAGGAATAAAAGACATATCCAATGGGGGTACAACAACATATGATGATAGTATACATCATAATTTATTTTAAAGTTACAAATTCTTTAATACTCCCTCTTAACTAGGAAGGTATTCTCTCTCTTCCATAGTCATCAACACATCTGGTCAATTCTACATTGCGGAGACATCTCATGGAGTCATAAATTCATCATCATAGTGGCTGCCATCATCATCTTATTATTGATCATCAAATTATACTATCTATCATCAAATGTTTCTGCACAACCAACCCTTTTTCATGTTGGGTATAGGCCTAATTCTCAACTAGGTATTCATCACATCTCGAGCAATCCATCACGTAGGGACTATACATTACCTTCTTTACATTGTCCAAGAAATAATATATGTATTCTACTTTTATCCTTTCGTATCCAAATCATCTATTTTTTTCTTGAACAAAACAGAGCACATAGAGCATCCACAGTTGACCTATGTTCTACCAATAAAGGAGAACCACCTAGGTTCACCTCTAGTGCTTCATGACTTAATCATCTTAACATGGGAACACACACATATATAAATATATATGTAAAGGATTATTACAACCAAACAACCTACTACATCAAGACTTTTACGTTCTAGGTCAACCTCAAGGACTTATTACAGCTTAACAACCTGCATCGAGGATATTTTTCATTCAGATAACCTTTGGAGTGTATTACATATGAGTAACCTAAGTACCATGTCAAGGCTCACATTTGTACTTGAATAACCTATCTTACGATTAATTACATCCAAGGATAACTTACGAGTTTCACCAATACTGATTACATTCGAGGAAAACCTATAAGATTGATTACATCTAAGCATCCTGCCTCACTAGGATTTTCTCACTCAGACAACCTGTCTCACTTCCCATGTGAGATATTATGCATCTACTATTTCTAGAATAGTAACATATTAGGACTTATTACATCCAAGTATAACCTCCAAGATTCTCCATAACTTATTACATCCAATGACAACCTACAAGGCTGATTACGTCTGAGAAACCTATGACCTTCCCCAAGATTTTATGCTCAGACAGCCTGTCTCTCTAGCTATGATAGAACACATAACTCCCTCTTTCGAGAGGTCTCATTCTAGATCACACCAATTATTTATCTAAAGTAATTGAACTTCACTCTCACCAGAGGCTTGGTCAACACATCAGCCATATGCTCATTCGTTGCCACATAATGGAGATTCACTGCTCCTCTCTACACCATATCCCTGATATACTAGAACTAGACCTCAATGTGCTTCCACTTGTCATGGAACATGAGTTTTTCTGACAACTTCACACAACTCTTATTATCGCAGAAGATACAGGTCACATCCAACTGGAGATCAAACAAGTCAAACAGTTACTTTCATAGCCACACTACCTCACAACTAGCCAAGCAAGAAGAAACATACGCTGCCTCAATTGTAGTTAGTGCCACACATGATTGCTTCCTACTGAACCAGAAGATCATGCCAGATCTCAAAGTTAAGAAGCAAACTGAGGTGCTCTTTTTGTTAGTGGCTCTACCTTTCCAATCTGAATCAACATAACCGTGTAGGTTAATCTTTTGATTCATATCATATTTGAGCCCATAATCCACTGTACCTTTTAGGTACCTTAGTACTACTTTGCAGCTATTAAGTGAACATGCCTCAGTTCTATCAGGAACTGGCTCAGGGTGTTCACTGTAAAGAATATGTTCAGACTTGTATTCGCCAGGTATATTAATGATCCAATAATATAACAATACATCGTGGAATCAACTGTCTCAAATGAATCATCACTCAAAAGCTTAAAGTTATATTCTATAGTTGTAGGTATTTCCTTGCAGTACAACATTCTGAATCTCTTCAGAATATCCACTGCATACTTTGCTTGACCAAGGAAGACCCCATCTATACTATGCCACACCTCCATGCCTAAGAAGTAGTGCATCATATCTATGTATTTCATCTTGAACTTTGTATCAATTCTCCTACTTGCATCTTAATCATTTCCCCTTCTCCTCTTAGAAATAAGTCATCGACATATCGCAGGAGCATCACTGGTCTTATGTAAGTGTTTGAATCTTCTTTACTCTTGGTAAATCCTAGGATCACTAGGAATCTATCTATCATGTCGTACCATGTCATTGGTTCTTGTTTAAAGCCATACAAACCCTTGTTCAATTTGTACACATGGGTCTTCTTATCATGTGTCTCGAATCCCAGTGGTTATTTCACGTACACTTCCTCCTCGACTACACCATTTAAGAAAGTTGTATTAACATCCATCTGGTTTATTTTCCACTTCATAATTGTTGCCAATGTAGGTATGGTCCTAATTGAAGTGTACCTTTCCATGAACGCAAATGTATCTTCATAGTCTATCTCTTCTTTCCCTATGAAGCCTCGTGCTACAAACCTTGCCATGTATTTCTCGATTCTTCCATTTGCAACATGCTTGATATTGTAGATCCATTTCAAATTCACGACAAACTTATTTTCCAGTCTCAGAAATATCTCCCAGACATCACTCTTCATGATTTATTGATATTCCTTGATCATATCATCCTTTCATTCTTTCTTTTATGCAGCCTCTTCATAGGAGGAAGTTTATTTTTCAATGGTGTCACACAGCATGAAAACATAGCTATTGTAGGAATTTTTCCTTTATTCTCTCCCTATGTATTCCTTCTGGATCGCCATACCTTTTTTCTTCTTGTATGAGTTCTTGTGCCCATGTTGGTTTCCTCTCTTGGGATTCATTCTTAAGGAATGTCTCTACTGGCTCTTGAGATTATTCCATGTCATGATCTTCATGTCTTCTAGAATTTCTTCTCCAATTTCCATATCTCGGGCTCTCCTATCTTCAGGTTCCTCGACATCTTGAATAGGTGTCCTCTTGGATCTAAAGTATGCCATGTCTTCATCAAAGGTTACATCTATATTGATGTCTATCTTCTTGAATCCTGGGAATTATATTTAGTAGGCCTTTAATGTATCAATGTATCCTATGAATATACCCTTCTTCCATGAAGGATCGATCTTGGTCCTGTTCTCCTTTGGGATATGTATGTACACTAGGAAACCAAATCTTCTGAGATGGATGAATTTTGGTTTCTCTCCTAATACAGCCTCTTTGGGATTCTTGTTGTCAACTACTCGATTAGGAGTATGATTATGTACATACATAGATTTCCTTGTTCCCTCTACCCAAAGGTGGATAGGAAGGTGTTGGTCATGCAACATTACTTTTGTTGCTTCCATGATGGTTCGGTTTTTTCATTCTGAAACGCCATTTTGGTGAGGATTGTATGTAGTGCTAAATGTTTTCTTAATCCCAAATTCTCTGCAGAGCTCCTTGAATTATTTCAAGGTGAATTCTCCACCATTATCTGACCATAGAGTCTTGATATTTCTATAGGATTTTTTCTCAACCAAGGATTTATATTCCTTGAAATTAATGGAAACTTCAAGGTGCATCCATGGAGCTCGGTTACACTTATTGGCAAGGATATTTTGAAAAAAACAAAAAAATGTACCTTGATCGAACAATTTTTAAACCCTCGATCGAGGACTCAGCAAAACCTCAATCTAGGTTTCATGAATACCTCAATCTAGGTTTTAAGACCTCGATCTAGCTTTTAAAATAACCTCAATCTAGGTTTTAAAAAAACCTTGTTCTAGGTTTTAAGACCTCGATCTAGGTTTTAAGACCTCGATCTAGGATTTAAAAAAACCTCGATCTAGGTTTTAAGAAAACCTTGGTCGAGGTTTTAAGGCCGTGATCAAAGTCCTTGTGCAAAAAAATTTATAAAACGAGGTTTAAACGGTAGCTCGATCGAGGGTTTAATAAAACCTCAATCAAGCTTATTTAAAAACCTTGATTGAGGGCCTGGAAAACAGAGAATTATCCCTCTTACAGGAAAATCAATGTTTCTCTCTGTCTTCTAGGGGTGTAAACCCTGCCATTCATGGCACACAACTGAGCGGAGTTCATACCGATAGATTCTTCAATGAATCCTCTATCCATTGAGATATCATGCATGCATTTTGGCATTCATATGGGTTTTTTTTAATTAGTTCTAAAACTTACACTTAGAAAAATAGACAACAACCTCGAAGGAGCTCAAAGAAAAATCCACAGGGTAAAATATACACATCCAAAAATTTCTTAAAAATGGGAAACCCACACATCGACGTGTCCTCTTCAAAAGGGTATCTTTGGTTTTTCAATTTTTGAAAACAGTGAAAAAAAAGATGGGGTGGACACACATGTGTATAAAATGATGCTGAAATAAGATGTGGTCACTTTTGAAAAAAGAATAAATAATTGTATATTGTGAAATAAATTAACAAAAAAATATGCAGACCAAAGTACATTTTGTGTAGATCATGCTCATATATATATATATATATATTTAAATTATTAATGTAAGATTGAATTATTGGGGATGGACACGAGCCACTTATTAACTTCTTCAAATTTTTAAGGTCACATAGTTCATTAAATGAAAATTTTCACACATTAAATGACAACGAAAATTTTAAAAAATATCATTTGGAAGCCAGCATAATATTATACAATTTTTTTTTTTACTGCAAGTCGAAATTCCCATGGAATATATGCGTGTCAAGGGATTCTATCTAGAACATGAGTAAAAATTCAGGTTTTCATCGCCAAATTTGGCCAAAAAGTGTTACCCACCTTCATGGAATCACCCTTCATTTTTTCATTTCAAGAAATATATTGAAGTCCTATGCGAGAAATCATCTATAAAGGAAACATAGTACACATACCCGCTTAATGAGCTAGAAGACATGGGTTCACATACATCTGAGCGTACTATCTCCAGTATTCCTTTGGCCTTGCTCTCACTGTTCATAAATGTCTTCTTTGCATTCTTTCCTTGTGTACATAATTTGCAAATTCCTTCATACTTTTCCTGTATCTATGGCAATTGATAGAATTATTTCCTTGCCGTCGGTAGTGCTCTATAGTGCACATGTGCAATCCTTTTGTGCCATAGTTTGCTTGGTTGAATTAAGTCATGGACCAATGCTTGTTCAGACTGTCTCTTTGTCTTGTACAAGCCTCTGTATTATTCTCCAATCACTGTTGCATCCTCTGTTGTCTTCCCTCTGGGCAACATCAATACTTGGCCATCGATAAATGAAACTCTCAAATTCTTTGCATCTAGTGTAGAGGTGGAGAGAATATTCGTCTTCAATCCTGGAACATATAGCACATCCTTCACATTTAATGATGTCCTGGAGTCAATATTGTATGAAGTGTCTTCACTCCCTTTTATGGGGTATTGGTAGTCATCCCCAAATTTCACCTTGTGTGGTGACTCATGTGCATACATATTAACGAATGATTCAATGTATGTAGTCATGTGTTTAGAATCTCCACTATGCACAAGCCAATCATTGCTTCTGTGTAAGATATTTCCAGTAAGTGATGAAATTAGAACATACTCTTCATCTAAATCATCCTTCTCTCTTTAGAACATTTCATTTGTTGTTTCATCATCTTCAACAATATGAGCATGGTGTCTTATTTTCCTGATGAGACAATATCTTGAAAAGTGTCCCTTTTCATCACAAGTATAGCATCGAACATTGGAAGGATCTCTCTTGGTCTTCTTTTGTTTCTTTTACTTCTTATTGTTGTGATGAAATTCCTCCTTCTTTTCCTTCTTCTTGAAGTTCTTCCCGGTGTGAGATGTGAGAGATTGATATTCAGTTGCTCCCATCTTCTCTTGTCTTGTCATGAGTCAAACTTCTTCTTGTGCACATTCTTATCGAAAACTGATGAGAGAGATCAAACTCCTTCTTGCACAAATTCCTTGAATGAATGAGTCACATGATCTAGGGAGACCATTCAAGAAAGGCATGATAATTTATCCTTATTCAAAATTATCTTCAACTGCTTCAAGTTTTTCTTTGATTTGAGAAACCCTAGTGAAGTAAGACTATATAGTCTCGTAGTTTTGTATCTTCACATTCTTCAACTAGTTCCTCAAAGTCATTTTCCCGTTGATGTTCTTTCTTTCAAACATATTTTTGAAAGCATCATATAATTCCTTCGGTTTCTTGAATGAAGACACATGAGGGATGAGGTGATCCTTGATAGAATCTACAATGATTCTCTTGGACTTAGCCATGCTTCTCTTATGACCAGCCTTATCCTCATCTCCCTCTAGTTCTAGAACTTCTTCAGTGATGTATTGATCCAAATCATTTTCTTGAAGGATAAGTGAGATTTTGTACTTCCATGCTTGGAAGTTATCATCCCCTCCAAGATTCTCCAAAAGGTGAATATGGTGAGTCATCTTTTCAAATTAGCACCTCAAATGGAAATAGAAAAGATTTATATCTTACCAATTTGAGGTGTGTGACCTGGTTTTGAAGCTAGCTGACTTAGGGTTTTCCATATAAACCCTAATTTTCCAAACTTGGAGTTTGTAATTTTGTTTGCAATAAAATATGTGCCTCCTTGAGGCACATTTCTTAGCAAGGTCGCTTTCTGAAGACTAAGGTGGGAAGCCACCGAAACTTGATGACATAGTTCCTCCTGGAACTAGTGACAAGGTCAAAAATTAAACTTTTTCAAATCTTAAACTACTTCCACAAAAATATGCTCCCTACTGAGGTGAGTTATCCTAGCCCTCTTTTCTTGATGATTCATGGAAAGAACACCTTGAACTAGGAATCCCTAGTTTATGTAGATGCATAGTGCCTTCTTTCAGAGAGGCTCTAATAACATGTTAGTTTTTCTAGATATTATTATCTTAATTAGGATCTTTGTATGAAAGAATAATAAGTACAACAAGATTCATAAGATATAATAGATACACAAGACACAAATATTTTCATCAGGGAAAGCATAAAGGAGACCACCCCACAAACTTCCTTAGAATAGTAAATTCACGAAGACTGTGCCATAAGATGATCAATCCCAGTAATAAGAATTATTCAGAAGTTATATGTGTCTCCTCCCTTGTCTCTCTCTCTCTCTCTCATGTGAACTTGAGTGAGTGTGAGGTGTGTATAAATGAGGGTGGGTGCATCCCTTTTTATACTAATCAAGTGATTGGCCTTTTACATGGCTAGGCAGGCCTGTTTCACTAATAGGGATGACTTCTACTAGAGAGACTCCAAATACACATTCCATGATGTCACACTGGAGACTATTTCCTCAATTTACAACAGAGGTTGTACCTCAATATCTAGACACAATAAAGACATCTCACAAGGAGGAAAACACATCTCCAATGGGGGTACAACAACATACAATGATAATATACATCAGAATATCTTTCGAAGTGACAAATAAATCAACACTTTAGGAGTGATTTGGAAAGTGTTTTTCTCACCTTGGAGATTTTTCATATTTTAGTAAGTCTGCTTTATGAGTTAGCTTGAGTTGTCTCTTTGGAAATTCAATTTTCACTCTTAACGATGTATTAATTATGTACACTATTGTGCATCATAATACAATGTAATATACTCCAATTATTCTCTAATTCTATTGTGTTCAATCTCACAATTCTTCTCTCTATTTTTCTTCTCTCATAGGCTCTAATGCCTCCTTCCTTCTCCTAATAGTGTCACTTTTGTAAATCCTTCAATCCTATCCCAAGTTGTTCTTAAGGGGGGATGTTAAGATATTTAGACACTTAGGAGTTAGATAAGATCAACTTGTGTAATATATCCGTTAGGTAAAAATGTGTTTCTTTAGTATGCATTAGTATGCATTTGTAAATATTCTAATGCGACAGTCACGATATGTTCTAGACATAGAGTGATCCGACGGTTCAACTTCTCTTAGATCATACCTACCATTGATCCGTGGCTTGACACCCAATTGGTCTATGATCTCTATTTAAAGAGAATAGAGGGTCCTTGGCTAGTTTATCGATTATGATAAGCTTATGTAACTTTCTTTCTTTTGCATAATAAATTGCTCCGAGTAGCTATTTGGCCGGGGCCGTGGACTGTTTCCCTCTCGAGGGTTTTAACCACGTGACAAACATTGGTGTATTGATCTGTGATCTGTTTGTGTGAATCGGTTGTTCTTGGTGTTGGTCCTTTGGGAGTACCCTGTGTACCCTAACATGGTATCAGTGCTTTTATGAAGAGCCGCTTTCGGTTTTGATGAAGATCTGGAACCGGTGTTGCCGAAACTTTGAAAGGGTTTCTAGTTTTTAAATTTTATGTACATTTGTGGCCTTCAGGAGCTATTCTGTTGCGTCCGGAGTGCCTTTTCCATTTGGAAATAGTTTTCATTTCACCGAAAACCGTTTCCGGTTGCTCCAGAAACACCCATTTCGGCAAATCTGAAGGTATAATGTTACAGTGACGGATTTGTTATTTTTAAATCTCTCATATTTTATCATTTTTATTTTTTAGATCTTTTTATTTAAGTCTCGGACTGTTGTCTTCCCTAGATACGTATGATCTTTTCCATGCACCTTGCGCGATCGCGGCGAATCAGAAACAGTGAGGGAAAGTTTTTTTGTATTCTCGGCTACGTATGCTCTTTGCCGTGCACCTTGTGCGATCACGGCAAATCAGAAACAACGAGAAAACTTGAAAACGTAGACTTTCCAGGTAAGCTAACCAATATCTAACCCCATTGTGTGAAAAAAAAAAATTGTTTTTGTTTTTCGTTTTTTTTGTGATTTGCAGGAAAAGAAAGCAAGCACGGAAAACGAGAGAGAAGAGTAAAAAAAAAAGCCCCCTTCCTCTTTCCATACTTTTACGTACCTTTTAAACTTAGCTCACTTGGTCCAAAGTTGCTTTACACCTTGATAAGTATTGAGTTCAAATTTTATCAAGCTACTTTTTAGTGCATGCAATTTCTATTTTCAAATTACTTTATTGTAAAAGTGTATCTCACATTAATAAAATAAAATAAAAGTGAGTCACTTAAGTCTTTTAATTTATTGCCGCACTATTTAAAAGTACATTATTGTAAAAGTGAACCTTACTTATTCTACAAAAGTGATTCACTTCAAAGCAACTTTATTGTAAAGTGATTGTCAAAGGTAGATCTTTGGAAGAGGGGGGTTCTTTTTTTTAACTAGTCAAGTTAATATCTGCCACGTCACTATTGAGGACATCTTCAACATTTCCTTTGATAAAGCATAACTTCATCATCCAAAATCAGTTTTAAGTGCCGTTTTTTTAAAACCGCATATTTTTTCGAGCTCTTTGCATCGAGACAGTTAGTTTATATTTTTTCAGCCATTATTTTACAATATGTCCGCCCCTTGTGATATTAACTATTTCTCATGGAAATATCGTATGGAGGATGTTCTGCGAAGTAGGGGACTTTTCAGGATTACCTCAGGGAAAGAAACAGAACCCATTGATGATGCTAAGAAAATTAAAAGGGAAAATGGATGTGATGAAGCTCATGGATTGATTGGGATGGCAATCTATATTGATTTTCGATTCCACATATCTGACATTGATGAACCTGATAAAGCTTGGGAAAAGTTGGAATCTGTGTTTGGTAAACACAATGAAATTCGGGGTCATCAACTTGAGAATGAGTTGATTTCCTTGAATCCAAATGATTTTTCATGCATTCAAGACTATTTATCTAAGTATAAAACTCTTAGATTATTATGTGCCGAATGCAAGATTAAGAAAGAAGACAAACAATGTATTTATCATATTCTTTCCAAACTTGGACCTGCATATTCTTTTTTTGTATCTACATTCTACTCCATGAAAGAATCATTGGCTGCAGCCAGCTATGTAGATCCTAGCCTTGAATCCTTTTGTGATTCCTTAATTAGAGAACAAGATAAGCTCATTCATCTTGGAATAATTAACAATGCAGATACATCTAGGAAATCCTTATTGTCCCAATAGAAAGAAAAGTCCAAGCCTCCCAAGAAACAGAATTCTCGTAATAATAAGCCAAACAACAAGGGTCCCAAACCCTCTCAGTCAGCTCCTTCTTCAAAAAATGACAAAGGATCCAAGCAAAAAGGAAAGAAGACTGAGCGTCATTGCAATTTTTGTGGGAAAGATAATCATGATGAATCTAAATGTTTTAAGAAGATGGCAGCCTTGGAAGCAGCAATGAAGAAGCACCACATCAGCCTAGATTCGTCTTCAGAATCTAACTCTCATGGACATGCACTTTGTGCTTCTGGTTACTCTTATACTGCCTCTTCCTCTTCTACTTCAAATGAATGTCTCATTGATTCTGGAGCATCTTATCATATGGCTAAGGATAAAGCCATCTTTTCTACTATGCATGAATGTAACACCAAACAAATATTTGTTGGTGATGATAGATCTCTAAGTGTTGTAGGATCTGGAACAGTTCCAGTAGAGAATGGTCATTTCAGTGATGTACTATGTGTTCCAAAACATTTCTGCAATTTGTTATCAGTCTATCAAATTACTCATTCAGGTGAAGGTAAAACTGTGATGTTTACACCTCACCAAGTTGTAATCAAGGATTTTAAAAATCCTCAAAATGTCCTTGCTACTGGAACTGTTGATGATATTACCAGGTTGTACAAATTTAACAACTTTAGGTCATCACCTTTTCCTTCAGTTTTTGTTTCTCATAGTGATAACTTGAGCAAACTTTGGCATGAGCGATTTGGTCACTTAAATTATCGCTCATTGCAACAATTATGTAAAGAAAATATGGTGACTGGTCTTCCGTTGGTATCTTGCAAGGATGGTGTTTGTTCTGGTTGTGTACTCGAAAAACATCATCGAGACAGTTTTGACAAGCGTGCCTCTTGGCACGCCTCGGTTCCCTTGGAGCTTGTGCATAGTGACTTGTGTGGCCCTCTTCCATCTGCTTCATTTTCTGGTTTTAAATATTTCTTAACTTTCATTGATGACTACTCCAGACACACTTGGGTTTACTTCTTAAAACTTAAGAGCGAAGTATTTAACATGTTCTTGGCCTACAAGGCCCTTGTTGAAAAACAATCTGGTCATCAAATTATTAAGTTTAAATCTGACAATGGAGGAGAATATGTTAACAACAAGTTCACTACTTTTTGCACTGAACAAGGAATCCAACAACAGCACACTGTTCCATATACACCACAGCAAAATGGTGTAGCTTAAAGGAAGAACCGCACTTTAAAAGAAATGGCTAATTGTATGATCCAATCTAAGGGACTAAGTCTTCAATATTGGGCTGAGGCCATAAATTGTGCAAATTACATAGTTAATCGCACACCCACTAAGTTTTTATAGGGTATAACACCGGAAGAAGCATGGAGTAAAATTAAACCAGATGTAAGTCACTTTCGTGTGTTTGGTTGTGAAGCATGGGCTCACATTCCAGATGAAAAACGGAAAGCATTGCAGCCTAAAAGTGAAAAGTGCATATTTGTTGGATATTCTGAAGATGTAAAAGGTTATAGAATTCTTCAGCCACATTCTCATGATATAATCAATAGAAGAGATGTTAAATTTGATAAAAATCTCCTGGCCTGCAAGCCTAACTTGGCGGGTGTGCCATCTTTGGCCTGCGAGCCTGATTCGGCGAATGTGCCTTCTTCTTCTTCTTCTTCCAGCTTCCTTGACAGGTTTCCANGCTTCTCCCTTCCAGTCTGGAGTCAAACTTTCTACCACTTGTACTTCCCCTGAAGTAGATGCCACCTTGTCTCGTTAGCTTGTTGGTAGTCTTTTATACTTGACTCATTCCTGTCCTGACCTTTCCTTTGCCGTTGGTCGTGTTTCCCGTTACATGCAAACTCCTCATGAAAGTNCCTCTCTGGGTCCATTCAACATGTGAAGTAGCTGGTGATCTTGCTGGTGATCCTAGAGATCAACGTCGAACATGTTCTCAGTTTCAGCGAGCCTCCTCTCTTTTGGCTCAAGTTTTCAAGATTCATGATCCAGAAACTTTTGCAAAAGCTTCAGCAAATCCAGATTGGGATGCAGCTATGGATGAAGAATATCGTTCCTTAATGGCGAACGATACTTGGGATCTTGTTCCTCTTCCAAAATGAAGAAAACTTGTCAGATGNTTATGTTTTTAGTCTGGGATCTGGACCTGTCACTTGGGCTTGTAAGAAACAAAAAGCTCTTGCTCTTTCTTCAACAGAAGCAGAATATTGAGCCGCAGTTAATGCCAGTCAGGAAGCTTTATGGATTCAACAGATCCTTTCAGAGTTTGGATTCGAGCAGCAGCAGCCTACTCCACTTTGGTGCGACAATCAAAGTGCCATCAAGCTTGCCAAAGATCCAGTTCTACATCAGGGCAGCAAACACATTGAGCTACACATGCACTTCATTATAAATCTTGTTCATGATCGTGTTATTGAAGTGCTCTATTTCCCTACAGATGATCAAGTTGCAGACATCTTCACCAAGTCTCTTACAGAAGTGAACTTTTCTAAACTTCAGCCTATGTTAGGAGTTCAAGAATGTGTCATTAAGGGGGGATAGGCTCTAATTCCTCCTTCCTTCTCCTAATAGTGTCACTTTTGTAAATCCTTCAATCCTATCCCAAGTTGTTCTTAAGGGGGGATGTTAGGATATTTAGACACTTAGGAGTTAGTTAAGATCAGCTTGTGTAATATATCCATTAGGTAAAAGTATGTTTCTTTAGTATGCATTAGTATGCATTTGTAAATATTCTAATCCGATGGTCACGATATGTTCTAGACATAGAGTGATCCGACGGTTCAACTTCTCTTAGATCATACCTACCATTGATCCGTGGCTTAACACCTGATTGGTCTATGATCTCTATTTAAAGAGCATAGAGGGTCCTTGGCTAGTTGATCGATTATGAGAAGCTCATGTAACTTTCTTTCTTTTGCATAATAAATTGCTCTGAGTAGCTATTTGGCTGGGCCCATGGTCTGTTTCCCTCTCGAGGGTTTTAACCACGTGACAAACATTGGTGTATTGATATGTGATCTGTTTGTGTGAAGCGGTTGTTCTTGGTGTTCGGTCCTTTGGGAGTACCCTGTGTACCCTAACAATCAGAATATCTTTCGAAGTGACAAATACATCAACACTTTAGGAGTGATTTGGAAAGTGTTTTTCTCACCTTGGAGATTTTTCATATTTTAGTAAGTATGCTTTATGAGTTAGCTTGAGTTGTCTCTTTGGAAATTCAATTTTGACTCTTAACGATGTATTAATTATGTACACTATTGTGCGTCATAATACAATGTAATATACTCCAATTATTCTCCAATTCTATTGTGTTCAATCTCACAATTCTTCTCTCTATTTTTCTTGTGCATGTCTGTGAGGAATATATTTTTAGAAAAATCTACCTGTTCAATCTCATATGGTATCAGAGCCATGAAAATACACATGTTTCACATCTCACATTATTGTTTTCACATATTCTTCACCCTTATATCTAGCATGCAAAATGAAAATGGCAATCTCAACATTGTATCGTCAAGTGTGTTTAACACATGATTATGAGAATGTAGTTGACATGAAGCAAGGAATTATTTTAATGCTTTTGGAGTGAAATCAAATCATGTTTCAAAAATAAGAATGGATGTGGTGTTTTATCCCTTTATTTTTATTATGTGCATGATAATGATGAGCCTTAGTGATCATTTTCTTCATTGTTCATTCTAAAAGGAGAAAAAAAAAACATTTTCCTCATTTGATAAGGGTTTTTGTTTATTGAAGGAAATATGGAATTTTAATTGAATCCTAAAAGGTTTTCATTTGGTATTGTTTAAGGTAAATTCATAGGTCATGTGTTGTTATGAAAAGTGTTCCTATGGTTGGGTTGAGGCCACCAACATACTAGGGTTACATATTAACATACAAGATTCTGCAAGTACAAATTTAAGAAAATGCTAAATGGTTAAAGGGATGTGTAACTTACAAAACAAGGTTGATCCAAGATTGAACTTGATACCTCGTCTTGATATCCAAACAAATAAATTTAAAAACCACTTCAAACCTCAAAACAATTTGACTACATATTAAACATTGATATTGAAAAGAACATGAAACCCTGATCTCATAAACATCAACAAATAATAAAAAACTGAGACACGTGCAGTGATTTGGAAAGGGAAGAATGTCAAGTATTTAGTAATCAATGAAATAATTATGTAAAATACCTATTCACCAATCATGTCACCTCAAGAAACCTTAAATCTAGATGACCTACTTCTCTCCTCCAAGAATCCCAACCTCCAAGCTCTACAACAAGGGTAGATAAAAACTAGGTCATAAGTAAGGGAGATGAGAGTCAAAATTATGCCAAAATAAAAATACTATAGATAAATTCCCTAATCATGGTCCCCTCTCCCTCTCTCATATATTAAATGGAGAAGATAGGGTCGACAAGGATTACAACTGAAAGCTCCACAAGGATTACACTGAAAGCTCCACAACCACCCAAACCACCCAAATTTTTATATTTTTATATTTTTTGGGAATGTTTTTAGGTACATACTAGTGGAACACTAGAAACAAGTGTGTGAAATTGTAAAAATGCTCGTGTACCAAAGAAACATATTTTTTGGCGAAAAATTTGACATTTTTAGGGGTTTTCTAGGGGTTTTCAGAAGGTGATTTGGTCTACAAACTTGTTCATTAGCTTCCCAAGTATCCAATGAACATGGAAAGAGGTAAGGGAATCGCATAAAAGTACAAAATACTTATATTCCATGAATTAAATGTAATTTTTTGAGTGACAATAAGTTCATGAAGTGTCGTCATGCAACCAAAACATGTAAGTGTTGTCACAGACAAGAAGTGCCAATTTTGGCTATAACATCATGATTTTTCAAGAATTGTGTAATCATTAATGAAAAACATATCTATGCCATCCAAAATATATCTCCTCTTAGACAATAAATAAATCCATCCAAGTTTTCATGGGTAAATTAAGCTATCCAGTTAGGCTTTTACCCAGTTTTACAAAAAAAATAGACCTATCTACAAACTCGGAAAATGGAATTCCAAAACATTGTCTATATAGTTGTTCTTAATACATCATATTGGGAATATATTTGACAAGGAACCGTGGAATTGATTTATCATTTTAGAAATGCAAGTAAATGATATTTCAAAAATAGTTCTTAATCTCATGTTGTATCGATTTATTGCTCTTATTTTCATGATAATAACGAGCCTTGGAAATCCTTGGTTGTATCATTCATTCTAAAAGGAGAAATAAAAATATCAGTTTGAGAAAGGTTTTGTTTATTGAAGGAAATATGGAATTTTCATTGAATCCTTAAAAGTTTTCTTTTGGTGGAAATGAAGGTAAATTGATAGGTCGTGTTTTTCAAAAATGGTATAATCATCGATGAAAAAAATATTTATGCCATCCAAAATCTACCTCCTTATAATTTAAAGAAATTAATGCAAGCTTTTATGGGTAAGATAAACTATGTACTTAGGTATGTGCCCAATTTTGCAAAACACGTTAGGTCCATAAACTACTAAGAATAAAACCTAATTTTTGTTTCTATAATAGTTCTAAAAATCTATTTAATTCTATATAGGAGGAGAAAATTCTATAAGATTCATAGTTCACCTAAACACACACAATAAAATAAAACCCTACTCTTTCTTTAACAAAAACCTATATGCAAATATTAAAACAAACAAAACAAGTATTCACTTGAAACAATTTTAACAATAAAAATTATTTCAATTAGTTTTAACATGCCATAAATTACTCATCACATAATTTGAGAGATTGTTGGATAGTGGGGATTTTCATAACAACTACAGACTTGGGTTTAGTATGTGAGTGAATATTTTCCATCATATTTTATACCACTTGAATAGTTTTTTGAAAGTTTTATGATATTTCATTGGGAATTTCTCAAACATGGAAGGTTTAAGAACTATTTAAGAATTGTATGGGTTAATCAATTGATATGAGATAAAATTCAATAGTATCATCTTCACCAACAACTATGGAATAGGGTTTCAAGATCCGAGATATTCTTGGATACTATCATTTTCCATAATAGTTGTAGAGTAGGATTTATATATAGGTGAGACCTTTGGATAGTGGCCTAATAGTTGCAAAGTAGGGGTTCTCAATCCAATAGACTTTTTTCTAGTGGAATATTCCCTATCAACTGTGGACTAGGGTTTATAGATTATCATCACTTCATATAGTAAGTCAGGCAGTCAAGTCCCAACGAACATATGGGATTGTAACTGGTAGAATAGAGAAGGATGTTATAGAAAATAACCATATACCTAGCTACCTAGGCCTTGAACTAATGAATCTAGTGGGAGAAAACCCATCCTAATTGAACACCTAACTCAACCGTGATTTGGATTTCTAGATTTGGGGGAAAATTCCTTTATTTCAGGGTGCATTTGATTCGAGTATCTATTACTAATTTTAGGAGTGAATCTGTTGATGTATTTGTAACTTTGGAGTGTATTCACTTGTATATTTTATGTATTGTAACCCGATGTTTATTCTGGGAAGTATCTATAATGTAATTGAGTCATGTCATGCCCCGATGCTCATATCGGGAGATTCAATAATGTAAACAAGTCATGTAAATTCATAGAGGGTAACCCTTCCTATTGATCACGGGTTAAAGTCCCTGTAGTTGTGGGGCCGTAGGGTTATTAGACTCTCCTAGAGAAGTCGGCCCTAGTGAGTTCTTGTCAAGTCAAGAATTAGTATAAATAGAGAGTGAGACTCTCTATTTATCACACATTCACTCACACTTAGTTGTAGCGCATAATTGAGAGAGAAGAAGAACTTGGGACAAGAGAGAGAGAGACTACTATTGTCAGGAGATCATCTTATTATTTTGAGTTTTACTTTTGGTGTTGATTCTATCTCTAAGGAAGCTACAGGGTTTTCTCTTTTATGGTTTCCCCAAGGAAAATATTTGTGTCTATTGTCTCTTGTGTTTGATTGTTGTGCTTGTTATTCTCTCAGTTAAATATCCTAAGATAATGCTATCTTGAATGATAAAAATATAACATGGTATCAAAGCTAACCTAAGAAGAAGACACTGTGCAACTACGAAAACTAGGGCTTCTTACGTTTTGGATCTATCTCCACATATTTTCAAAAAAAGAAGGTTGGGATGACTCTCCTCTCTAGGGAGCATCTTTTGGTCGAAACAAAATCTGATTCTGAATATTTTCACTTTTTGACTCGACACTACAGCCAAAAATTAGGGCTTTCCACAGAAGTGGAACTTTTGAGTGATCCCAGGCTTGGATTGATCACCTCCTCAAAATCAAAGTTTAGCAGTCAAGATCAATTTTTTTGGCTAGGAATAACTCTGGTAAAGTCAAACCCTAATCTGTTCCTGAACCAGCTCTGCAGAAATTCAACTCCATATCTAGTTCTGACATCCTAACCTGGTAAGATCTAAATCTTTTGCATTTCCTTTTGAGGTTATCAGTTAAGATGTCTCATCATACCAAGCTTGATGAAAAGCTTGAGGGAGATGATAACTTCCAATACTCGAAGTATAGGATCTCCCTGGTCCTGGAAGAAAATGAGTTGGACTCTTACATCAATGAAGAGGTTCCAATTCCAGAGGGAGATGAGGCTAAGGCCTTACAAAAAAATAAATTGGTCATAGATAAGAGGATTATTTTTGATTCATTCAAGGATCATATCATACCACAGTTGTCCTCCCTAAATACACCTAAAGCTATGTTTGATGCCCTGACCAAACTATTTGAAGAGAAGAACATAAATCAGAAGATGACTTTGGGAAACCAATTGAACAATGTAAATATCCAGAATGCGGAAACCATCCCATCTTACTTTACAAGATTCTATCAGATCAAGGAAAATCTTGAAGCAGTAGATGAAGAGGTAGAGAATGCAAAAATTGTGATGACCAACCTGAGTGGCCTCCCTAGTTCATGGGACTCCTTTATTCAAGGTATCTGTGCCAAAAAGAAGCTTGTCAAATTCAGCAAACTATGGGAGGAATGCTCACAAGAAGAAGCTCGGATAGTAGCTCGAGAATAAAATATGGGAAGTGGAGATCAAGCTCTTACAGTACACTCCAAGAAAAGCAGAAGAGACTTTCATCACTCCAAAGGTAAGAACTTCCCTGAAAGATAACCCTAGAATATATAACAAAGATTTATCTAAATTCAGATGCTATACATGTGATGAAAGAGGACACTTTGCCAAATATTGTTCTAGAAACAAAAATAGATCTCACAAGAAGAAGGGAGACAAGAGAAGACATCATGCTCGTGCTACAAAAGATTATGAACCTTCCACAAAGAGAATCAAACAAGAAAGTGATGATTCTTCAAGTGATGAAGAATATGTTTTTATTTCTGCTATCATGGGAAACATCACACATGGAAGCAATGATTGACTTATAGACAGTGGGGCATCCAAACATATGACAGGATTCAAAGGATCCTTTGTGAAACTATCAAAACACGAATCACCCCACAAGATGAAAATTTGAGATGACTACCAGTATCCAATAAAAGGTAGTGGGGAATCCTGCTATAAGCTAGACTCTGGAAAGTATATGAAGATGAAGGATGTCTTGTTCATACCAAGACTAAAGAAGAACATTCTCTCCATATCTGCATTGGATGCAAAAGGCATGAGGGTTGCATTTGTAGATAGCCAAGTTATTATGTGGCCAAAGGGAAATACTATTGATGATGCAATAGTGATTGGGGAACAAGAAGGAGGCCTATAAAAGTTGAAGGGCGAATCAAAACAAGATTTGGTTCATGATACAGTAGAACCAAATGAACTTTGGCATAGAAGGGTTGCACATGTGCACTACAGATCACTACCACTTGCAAGCAAAGCTGTTGAAGGTCTTCTAGAAATTTAGAAAAAAACATGATGGTGTCTGCAAAGGATGTGCGAAAGGAAACAACACAAAGAAGACATTTCCAAGTAGCGAGAGCAAGAAAAAAGGAATCTTGGAAATAATCCACTTCGATGTATGCGGCCCAATGTCATCCAGTTCATGAAGCGGGTATGTATACTATGTTTCTTTCATTGATGATTTTTCTAGGAAGACATGGATATAGTTCTTAAAGAACAAAGATCAAGTATTCAACAAGTTCAAGGAATTCAAAGCCTTGATTGAGAACCACACAGAAAAGAAGATCAAGAAATTTCTATCAGATAATGGTGGAGAATTCACATCAAATGAATTCAAAGAATTATGCAAATATTTAGGGATTAAGAGGGAGTTAACTACTCCATATAATCCACAACAGAATGGGGTTACAGAAAGGAAGAATAAAACGATCATGGAAGATGCAAGGGCCATGCTTCATGATCAAGATGTTCCCATGCATCTATGGGCAGAAGCTGCTAGAATAGCAGCGTATGTACAGAACCGTACTCCACACAGAGTACTCAAGAACAAGACACTTGAAGAAGTCTTTTTCGGCAAGAAACCAGAAGTCATCTATCTCAAAATATTTAGTTGTTTGATATACATACACATTCCAAAAGAAAAGAGAACAATGTTAAAGCCTTCTATAAATAAGGGTATATTTGTGGGATACAATGAACGATTGAAATCTTACAGAATATACTTCCCAGGATTTAAGAAGATCAACATAAGAAGAGACATAACATTCAACAAAGATTCAGCTTACAACAAATCTAGAAAGAGACCAATTGAAGACTCAGAAGAAACAGAAGCACCCAGAATTCAAGATACAATTATGAATGATACAAATCAAGATGAATATCGAGAAGTAGAAGAACCTCAGGAAAATAATTCTCACAAGAGGAAACATGCATGGGTACGAGAGGCTATCCAAGGTGCAGAAAGATATGGGGCTCCAAAAGAAACACATAGAGAAAGAAAGAGAACTAGGTCATGCTCCGGTTATGTGGCCCTGCTATGTGACATTATTGATAAATAACCTTCCAACTATGAAGAGGCAGTAGAAAAGAAAGAATGGAAGGATGCTATGATCAAGGAGTACCAATTGATCATGAAGAATGATGTCTATGATGTTGTCCCTATACCAGAGGGGAAGTCTATTGTGACTTCCAAATGGATCTACAAGATCAATAATGCTGCAGATGGTAGCATAGATAAATATAAAGAAAAATTTGTGGCTCGTTGCTTCTCCCGGAAAGAAGGAATAGATTATGAAGAAACTTTTGCACCTGTAGCTAGATACACTTCCATCAGATCAATACTTGATCTATCTGCAATGATGAAATGGAAGATACACCAGATGGATGTCAAGACTGCTTTCTTGAATGGTGTAGTGGAAGAGGAAGTGTATGTGGAGCAGCCACTCAGTTTTGAGACACATGGCAGGGAGACTCATGTGTGTAAATTGAATAAATCCATGTACGGTTTGAAATAGGCACCCAGGACATGGTACGACAGAATTGATAACTTCTTATCCATTTTAGGCTTTACCAAGAGTAAAGCAGATTCCAACCTTTACAACCAGGTTGAAGAAGGGAACCCAGTGATACTCCTGTTGTATGTAAATGATATATTTATAGTAGGTATGGATGGGTTGATTGCTGACACAAAGAGGAATCTTGCTGCTGAGTTAGAAATCAAGGACTTGGATATGATGCACTATTTTCTAGGCATGGAGGTGTGGTAGAATGCAAATGGAATTTCCTGGGACAAGGAAATTATGCAGTAGAGATCCTGAATAGGTTCAGGATGATGGACTACAAGGCCATGACCACACCTATGGCATCTAAACTGAATCTATTAAGTGATGCTTCATCAAAAGCGGTTGGTGCTATGATGTATCGTCAAATTATTGGGTCCTTGATGTACCTGACGAGCATGAGACTAGATATTTGCTTTGCTGTGAACATATTGAGCCAGTTCCTGACAGATCCTAGGCATGTTCACTTGATTGTTGCAAAGCATATTCTGAGGTACCTAAATGGTACAATTGATTATGGGATCAAGTATAAGGCTGATCAAAAGATTAACATGGAAGGTTATGTTGATTCAGATTGGGCAAGCAGTTCCATTGATAGAAAGAGCACTTCAGGCTGCTACTTGAGTATGGGATCAGGTGTGATCTCTTGGTTTAGTAGGAAACAGTCTTATATGGCATTGAGTACAGCTGAAGCAGAGTATGTCACAGCTTGTTCAACTAGTTGTGAGGCAGTATGGCTAAGGAAGCTACTGTCTAACTTATTTGATCTCCAGTTGGATGTTACTTGTATATATTGCGACAACTAGAGTTGTGTGAAGTTGTTTGAGAACCTGGTGTTCCATGACAAGTTGAAGCATATCGAGATCAAGTATCACTATATCAGCGATATGGTGCTGAGAGGAGTAGTGAAGCTCCAGTATTTTGCGACGGATTAACATATAGCTGATGTGTTAACCAAGCCATTGGCCAGAGTGAAGTTAGAGTACTTCAGGGAGAAGCTTGGTGTTCTCCAAATCGAGGTTCCCTCCAAGGGGAGGTGATGAGTCCAAGAGCCATTCTGATGTGACTATGGCATGTGTTCCCACATGATCAGATGTAAGTACAGATTCATTATGATGTGACCATGGTATGTGTTCCCACATGATCATATGTAAGTGCAGAGCCATTCTAATGTGACTGTGGGATGTGTTCCCACATGATCAGATCTAAGTGCAGAGCCATTCTAATGTGACTGTGAGATGTGTTCCCACATGATCAGATGTAAGTGCAGAGCCATTCTGATGTGACTGTGGGATGTGTTCCCACATGATCAGATGTAAGTGTAGATCCTTTCTAGCATGGATATGAGTTGTGTTCCCCACATGGCTAGATATAAGTGTTGAGCCCATCTAGAATGGATGTGGTATGTGTTCCCCACATGGCTTGATATAAGTGTTGAGCCTTTCTGACATGGTTCTTGGATGTGTTCCTCCCATGGTCAGATATAAGTGTTGAGCCTTTCTAACATGGTTCTTGGATGTGTTCCTCCCATGGTCAGATATAAGTGCTAAGCCTTTCCGATATGGTTCTTGGATGTGTTCCTCCCATGGTCAAATGTGAGTGCTGAGCCTTTCCGATATGGTTCTTGGATGTGTTCCTCCCATGATCGGATGTGAGTGTTGTGCCTTTCTGACATGGTTGTTCGATGTGTTCCTCCCATGGTCAGATGTGAGTGTTGGGTGTGCCTTTCTGATATGGTTGTTGGATGTGTTCCTCCCATGGTCAGATGTAAGTGTTAAGTGATTCGTTCTGACTAAGGGTCAGATATAAGTGTTGAAGAAGACCTACATGAAGGCTAGGCCTACAAACAACATGAAAAAGGGCTGGATTTGTAGAAATTCCTATAACAAGAAGAATCGAGAGATAGCACCAATGATGATGATCTAGTGATGATCAAGCAATGATGATCCAGATCCAGTGATGATTCAGATCTAGTGATGATGACCCAGTGATGATCAAGATCGAGTGATGATCCATATCCAGTGATGATGATTCGGTGATGATCTAGATCCAGTAATGAAGATGACTTGAAGATGAAGATGACTTGAATATGAAGAGAACTTGATGATGATCCACATGATACAGAGAAGAAGACCTGTGCTAATAATTTCTGTCGAGAGAATACCTCCTAGTTAAGAGGTAGTGTTGATGTATTTGTAACTTCGGAATGTATTCACTTGTATATTTTATGTATTGTACCCCGATGTTTATTCCAGGAAGTATATATAATGTAATTGAGTCATGTCATGCCCCGATGTTCCTATCGGGAGATTCAATAATGTAAACAAGTCATGTAAAGTCATAGAGGGTAACCCTTCCTATTGATCAAGGGTTAAAGTCCCTGTAGTTGTGGGGCCCTATGGTTATTAGACTCTCCTAGAGAAATAAAGCCTAGTGAGTTATTATCAAGTCAGGAATTAGTATAAATAGAGATTGATCCTCTCTATTTATTACACATTCACTCACACTCATTTGTAGTGCATAACTAAGAGAGAAGAAGAAGCTGAGACAAGAGAGAGAGATACTACTGCTGTCGGGATATCATCTTACTATTTTGGGTTTTTATTTGGTGTTGATTCTATCTCTGAGGAAGTTATGGGGTTTTCTCCTTTATGGTTTCCCTGAGGAAAATATTTGTGTCTATTGTCTCTTGTGTTTGATTTTTGTGCTTGTTATTCTCTCAGTTAAAGATCCTAAGATAATGCTATCTTGAATGATAAAAATCTAACAAAATCATACTGGAAGTGGTTTTATACTAAATGTGCTCCATAAATCTAGTTCCTAACTAATATTAACTAGCCCTAACAAACCCTAAGCACCCCATTTCAGTGATTTTAGGGATCTGCAAGCACATATAGTTAGTTTCTTGTAGATCACTCATTTAGAACTAGTGATCGGGAAGTCTTAGGTCAATTAAAATTAGTCTAGGTGAGTGTGCATGACTAACAAAGGGTCTTTGTCTCTAGTTAAGAAATGAATTAGAAATTTGAATAACCTCCTAACCTATTTCAAATTTCCTTGTTATTTAAATTGTTCACCTCCATTCATTCAATTTAATGAAACACACCATTCTTTTATTATTATATGTTGCATTTTTTGTGTAATGATCTGTGATATTTAATTTCTTACATGGTTACTTGATTGTTTATTTTATTTTCAGAACATATCTTTCTTTTTTATTCTCCTAGATCTATATGCTCAAATTTTACATGGTATTGGAGCTATAGTAATATTAATCTAGTAAGTGTTCTAGTGATTTTTTTGTAAGGGAACAATATTGTATAGGTTGAAGAAGTGGATTTTTCAGCCATCAAGGAGCCCATTTCCATCCATCAAAGAGATAATTTGTATCCATGGATATCCTATCTCCCTAACTCAATTACTAAATAGCTTGTATACTAGATCTAGTCTTATTGAAGGAGGTCATAGAATATTGAAAACATATGTCTAGGAATACATATCCACATACATTGAGAGTATGAAAGAGGCCCTATAATATTTGAAACATATGGAATACAAGTACATATGCACATCCATGCTCCACCACTTAGCTAAGGAATACAGTCCTAGAAGAAGAAGGTGTTTACTATTGTTTGGAGAACTTGTCCCAAATCAAGTTAAAATTGAAGAATTCGTTGGAGAACTTGTCCTAAATCATGTCCATTTTAGAGAATACCTCCATAATGTCTTCTCATTTTCCACTTTTCTCTTACACTCCACCATGTTCTTCACCAAATATTAAATGGGTTTCCTCCATTTAAAGCAAGGACTAGTCAAAAACCATTATTCAAGCACTTCAAAGTGTTTGTATCTCATGAATATGATCGCATTCACTACAAAACAAGGTTTCACAAAGGTTTACAGGGGTATTCGTAAATCCCTTCATTAAGAAGCAACTCACCTAGTTAAAAGCTACTTTGGTAGTTAAGGAATCTAAGCATGCATTTTAAATATTTATATTCACATTCTCTTCTTCTTATTATTATTTTTTTTTTTGGGGGGGGGGGGGGGGGGGGGTATGTGATATTTTCCCTCTTACCTATTTTTTAGAGAACCTTGTGTGCATGGGTACCTAACATGGTTGCAAATACTTGTGACCCATTTCTACTATTTTTTATTTTTTCCATCTTGTTAGGCTTATGGGGAGATATTAGAGAAAATGAACCTCTACCTATAAACTTAGAGCTTGACCTGATGACTCTAGAGGGAAAAAGACCCATCCAAATTGACTTCTTGAGTCAACCCTGAGTTGGATTCCTAGATTTTTGGGTGCAATCCCTAATTTAATGAATTATTCCTTGAATTTAAGAGTGATTGGGCAAATAACTAGTTAAGGACTATATGTTATACACTAATATAGGTAATAACTCACCCTAAATATCCCTAATAAACCCTAAGCACCCTATTTGAGTGACGTTATGGATTTGCATGCACATGCGGGCATTTGTTTGTAGACCACTCATCCAAAAATACTTATTAAGGAGTCTTGGGTTAGTTAAACTTGGTATAGGTGAGTATGCATGGAAAAATAAGAATATATGGCTCTAGTTAATACTTAATAGTATCCACTTACTACAACAAAAATCCAAGTAACCTCGTAAACTAATTCAAATTGATCACCTACATCCATTCAAGTAAATGAAATACATCAGTATTTCTATATGTACTAGGTTTATGTAATGATATATGATATCTCACTTGTTACATGATTAATTTATTTTTAATTTAATTTTCAAAGTATATCTCTCTTTTTTATGTTCTTATATCTATATGCTCAAATTTTACACTTTCCCTAATAGTTGTAGAGTAAGAGTTGTGGATCTGTGAGACCAATGGATAGTGGCCTAACAGTTGTCAAGTAGTGTTTCTCAATCTAAGTGATTGTTGCATAGTTTCATCTACCCTAAAAACTATGTTCTAGGGTTTATAGATATTTTTTGCTTCACATATTAAGTTAATTAAGTCCCGAGGAACGCATGACTTGCAATTGTTAGGCTAGGGAAGGATGGGGTGAGGCTTGAAATAACATTAATCCCTCTCATAGTTCCCATAAAGAAATAGTAATCATAGTTCCACTGAAGGAGGTACAAGGTGCGTGGGATAGAATGATATATTCAATTAAATGAATGAATTCTTGGAGAAATGACTATTAAATAAGTTGCATCTATGCAACTGAATTATTACAAAAATGTAAGGGTATAACATTGCCTTATCCTAGGCACAAATAAATGTATAAATGATCGTTATTGCCTTAATTGGGCTTGAGATTTGATCTCAAATTATTAATTTTCCCTAATCAAAGGTATCTTAACCCTAATGATCTCAAATTCATTTTTTTAACTACATAAAGGAGGAATCCCTTACTTGAAAATGGAAGCCATTACTAATTCCAATTTTCTGCATAGATTTGATAAGAATCGAGTTGAAGTGTGTTATGTGGTTTAATTTGTTAGGAGAAAAACATTATGCACGAATTCCGAATAACATCCCCCCTATGATATTCACATTAATCTAAGTGATCAAGAACAACAATCGGTAGGGGCATTGTTGAAATTGGCTGGGATTGTACTATTCCCTTTGGGTTTCTATTCATTGCATAGGTGAGTAAGGATAGTGAAATTTGATACATAATAGAATAAAATATACATACACAAAACCTTTAACATCCTATGGTAATATATGAATTACACTATTCCAATCGTTTCTTTGATAGATTCATCGCTTCTTAACCAATGCAATGTAACAATATTGTAATGTTTAATATATTACATGAAATATTCTAGGAGAAATTGTACAATGATACATTTTTAACCATATTAAGAAAAGATTTTAAATATTTACCAAAAATTGTGATTATTTTCATATTAGGATAACAAAACATCTATGTTATTTTTATTATTATTATGTTGAATATTATTTGAAAGAATATATTGTATTTAACATTTATGAAATATTACTTTGATAGTATTCATAGCATGTTTAGTGTTCCCTAATATCGAATACCTTGTGTATTCTCTATACGTATTTATTTGTATTGTAGATTTGGTCACTCCTATAGGGTATATGAGGTATCAACTTATGCATGTGATTTGCAATGGTCAATACTATGTAACAGGTATCTACTTATGGTGAAAGGTTATAAATCCCACTAGGGGTTTCTATTGAGTATCTACAAGAACCTACAAATGTAGTTTCAATTTTTTATCTAAGTTTAAAACCCATCCAAATTGACTTCCTGAGTCAACCCTGAGTTGGATTCCTAGATTTTGGGGTGCAATCCCTAATTTCAGGAATCATTCCTTGATATTTAGAGTGATTGAGCCAAGAACTAGTTAAGGACTAGATGTTCTCCACTAATATAGGTACTAAATAACCCTAAATATCCCTAATAAACCCTAGAAACCCTATTTGAGTGACTTTATAGATTTGCATGCACATGCATGCAATTGTTTGTAGACCACTCATCCAAAAATAGTTATTAAGGAGTCTTGGGTCATTTAAACTTGGTATAGGTGAGTGTGCATGGAAAAATAAGAATATATGGATCTAGTGAATGCTTAATAGTATCCAATGACTACAAGAAAAATCCAGATAACCTCCTAAACTAATTCAAATTTATCACCGCCATTCATTCAAGTAAATGAAATACATCATTCTTTTCTATATGTACTAGGTTTTATGTAATGATATATGATATCTCATTTGTTACATGATTAATTTATTTGTAATTTAATTTTCAAAGTATATCTCTCTTTTTTATGTTCTTGTATCTATATGCTCAAATTTTACACTTACCCTGATAGTTGCAGAGTAGGATTTGTGAATCTGTGAGACCAGTGGATAGTGGCCTAATAGTTGGGAAGTAGCGTTTCTCAATATGAGTGATCGGTGCATAGTGTCATCTTCCCTAGCAACTATGGTCTAGGTTTTATAGTTATTTTTTTCTTCGCATAGTAAGTAAGTTAATGAAGTCCCAAGGAACACATGACTTGCAATTGTTAGGTTAGGGAAGGATGGGGTGAGGCTTGAAATAACATTAATCCCTCTCATAGTTCCCATAAATAAATAGTAATCATAGTCCCACTGAATGAGGTACAAGGTGGGTGGGATAGAATGATATATTCAATTAAATGAATGAATTCTTGGATAAATGACTATTAAATAAGTTGCATATATGCAAATGAATGATCGCATTTCCTTAATTGGTAATATATGCAAATAAATGTATAAATGATCATTATTGCCTTAATTGGGCTTGACATTTTCTCTCAAATTATTAATTTTCTGTACTCAAAGGTATATTAACCCCAATGATCTCAAATTCGTTTCTTTAACTACATAAAGGAGGAATCCCTTACTTGAAAATGGAAGCCATTACTAATTCTAATTTTCTTCATAGATTTTGAGAAGAATCGAGTTGAATTATGTTCTGTGGTTTAATTTTTTAGGAGAAAAACATTATTCACGAATTCTGAATAAGATCCCCCTATGATATTCACAATAATCTAAGTGATCAAGAACAACAATCAGTAGGGGCATTGTTGAAATTGGCTAAGATTGTACTATGCACTTTGGGTTTCTATCAATTGCTTAGGTGAGTAAGGATAGTGAAATTTGATACATAATAGAATAAAATATACATACACAAAACCTTTAACATCCTATGGTAATATATGAATTACACTATTCCATTCATTTCTTTGATAAATTCATCGTTTCATAACTAATGCAATGTAACAATATTGTAATGTTTAATATATTACATGAAATATTCTAGGAGAAATTTTACAATGATACATTTTTAACCATATTAAGAAAAGGTATTAAGTATTTACCAAAAAATGTGATTATTTTCATATTAGGATAACAAAACATCTATGTTATTTTTATTATTATTATGTTGAATATTATTTGAAAGAATATATATTATATTTAACATTTATTAAATATTACTTTGATAGTATTCATAGCATGTTTAGTGGTCCCTAAGATCGAATAGCTTGTGCATGCTCTATATGTATTGATTTGTATTGTAGAGTTGATCACTCCTATAGGGTATATGAAGTATCAACTTATGCATGTGATCTGCAAGGGTCAATACTATGTAACATGTATCTACTTAGGGTGCAATATTATAAATCCCACTAGGTGTTGCTATTGACTATCGACAAGAACCTACAAATGTAGTTTTACATTTTTCTCTAAGTCTAAAAAAGAATGAACTTTTAAGAAATTTGGATTGGTAACTCCCTGAAGTATTTCTTTTGTAAAAGGTGTTGAAAAAGGTTTTGTTTGTCACTCTATTTAAGATACACCACTATGCATTCCAATGGATGCATTTGGTTCATTGGCATCTATTCATAGCTTCCAAAGTAAGAAGGTTCCACGGTCGAAACCATCAAATGCTTCAGATGATAGGAAAATGGAAATTGAAAATGAAACAGATGAAGTGGTTAATGAATTGCCAAATTCAATTGCTGAAGAGGGGCCTTAAGTTGAAATATTGTAGAAGAAAACATTTGATATGTATGAATATGTCCATCCTCGATGAAGGGGTGATGGATTTAGTGGAATTGATGAAGAGATTATGACCGGTTTGTGGTGGAGGCAAATGAGATCTCACAGAAGAAACTCCAGATGATCCCCGGGACATTCTCAATGGATTCTAGGATATTCTTTGAGTCATAGCATATATGAGACAAACCATAATGATAGTAGGGATGGTGGAGATATCCCATTGCTCGAAAGAAAAAAGTCTTCAAATCATACAGTATGGGGAAGGGCAGGAAAAATATTGGGTTGCTGACGAGTCTAAATGGGTATATAGGGATCATTGTTCAACATGACCACATTAGGTGTATAGATTGTATGATGCATATAATATTTCCCAACATGCTGCAAGTAATTATTAAACACATCTCAAGAGTTTTATTGTTTGAAAATGATTGAATTTTTGAACCCTTGGCTTGTGTAGGCAGCATTATTTAAGACTTAAGTCTGTAATATTATTTTACGACCAAGATATGCTTATTCCTTCTTATTGGCTTTTTTACCATATTTGAATATTTTCATGTAGTGTAGTTCTTATTATAGTAATTTTTTAGGATTCTGTTTGAAAGAAGTTCTTGTTTGTGGTCTAGTTTATGTTACTATAAGAAAATATTATGTGAGATATAATTTTCTTGTGTTGGGTGGCACTGCATATTGTGTAGTTCATACTTTTTGTTGTTGTATAGATTCAATTCTCTATAAAGTTAAAAACAATTTGTTTTTATAGCACTCATAGATTTCTCCATTGCTAACTGTAATCAAAGGAAGTATTGTTTACTATTTGCTTTGATATTTCTAGTTTTAGTAATTTCCTTTATAGTTTTTCTTATATCACAATGTAATATTATTGTAATGTTTTTTTGTTCTTTATATTAATCCGAGGATTTCCACTATGTTTTGGTGCATTTTTTATGCAAATTGGTGCAAGGATATTGTGGTTGGTCATATGTGGAATGGAAAAATGAGAAGCAAGTATCTGGTGTGTAAGCTAGTCCAAGGATTAACTGCAGCGAATTTTATGGTCATATAAAATTATTTATATATAAAATTATAAACAGTATATATTACAAGAATGTTAGTATATACTCTTAAGGCAAGGCTAACCATTTATATTCGTAATGAACAGTATAAATTATCATTACTTATGATATGATTTAATGTCCTATTATATGTTGTGCTTTTCCTTGAAGTATTTAGGTTCCTTTAGAGCATCTTGGCTATATTATTTGTACTAAAGATCCATAATGGGTGTTTTTGTGATCAACTACTGCTGATTGGAGATTGTTATATGATTCAATGCAAAGATGAGGTTTTCTCTTCAAATCCAGTCATGGCTTTTCCTTCTTTAAAGGTTGAAGACTAGTAAAATTGTGGTGTCATCTCACAACTCTATTTGGATTCTTTCTATTGCTTCTTACAATCATATCATAGACAAAGTTCCCATCAAAATCCCCATTTATTTTGTAAATGACTACAATAAACCACCTTTAACATTACAGTTCTATGACATGAATGGACCTACTTCATTAGTGAACCTTAGAGATGTTATACTTTACTTAAGTCAATCCCCAGTGGGGAAGAGGAGGTGTCAAATTATTTGTTTAGACTAAATTTTTTTGTAAATTTTTGTTTATTCTCTGCAATTTTAGAAGGAAATACTCATGTAGACACTCTAGTAGCACATATAAAACCACAGGTATAGCACAAAGGTTAGGTAGAAACTTTGAATCTTTTCCAATCTAAAAATAAATGGAGGAAGTTCTTCCCCTCTTTGATTTTTATTGATCAATAAAATTTATTTGAATGATGGATATTTTTATCTTGTAGTGCCAATAGAGTGTAACATTGATTGTTGGAATTTGCACCTTCACGGCTTCCAATAATTTCCTTCATGAGAGCTTAAGCTTGAGTTCATTGTGTAGGAACATTCTCACTGGACTTGATGAATACTTAGCATGAAAGCTAACATGCATATGGGATTAAACTATGATCATCTGGAGCTTTATTTATAAGTTGAATAACAGAGCTATAGATATGTATTGCAGACTTTAGCTTGATAAGATCCATATTTGAAAAAGGTCCAGAAAATTCTTTAGCAGTATGTAGAGTAGTTATTGCACTGCATTCCATAGTAGTAGAGTACAGTAAATAATTACAAAACATGAATTTTAAATATTCACGCTCATTGGTTGTTATCTCTTGAATCAAAATGTACTATAGGTATTTTAGAGGGCGTGATAATAGGATCAATTTTAGTAGGGAACTTAGAGAGCGCTTGGTATTTTATGTTTTTTTGATATTCTACTTATTTGTTGAAGATGATACACCTGACTATTGTGTAGAGTGTGATACTTGTAGAAGTATTCCTTGATTGATTTCAAGATGTCAACAATGCTTGTGGGTGTATACCCTTCAGGGATGCACTTCCGGATGCTTATTTTCTTTCTTAAAATTGGAAATTTGTTTTCTATCACTTCTCATTCTCAACTATGTTGGAACCTTCATTTATTGGATGCGTATCTTGACTTTCCATAACTTGAACCTTAGATAGAAACCAACATTTCTCTTTCTTTTACTTCTTGATTCTTTGGTGGTTTTTCCTTTTGATAGAAACTTATGGAAATTGATTGAAATCACTTCTTCATATCGACATATTTAATGTTTACTTTGTTGGGCTCTTTGGGCGATCTACAAAAACTAGAACTGGAAGTAATTGATGAGATTGTTTTGGCCTCCTTTGGTTGTGAAATGCACTTGTTCTTCATTCTCATTTTCTCTGACAACACTGATAATTGAGTTGTGTAATGATTCTTGTAAATATATTCATGTAACCAATCACCAAATTAAGAACAAAGAGATTAGGTGTGTGGGTACAATAGGGGTATTGAATCAGTAGTTAGAGTGGAGATGGGTCTTACTATGATGAGGTAAATGAACATCATTAGGAAACCTATGAGTTCCAACAGCCTCAAACCTCCATTCGAGGCACAAATGATGGTTGTTCTAACATCCTAATCAGCAATTGACATCAGAATATGAATTCTATGTGTTTTTTTCCATAAAAAATGGTGTAAACAAAACTAAAAAGCAGATCAGGGAAATTGGTGGAGGCAGGTTAGTAATAAACATAGCCTTAAATCAGCATGAAATGCAATTATGAGTAGTCATTTTAGCACAAGCATCCCTAAAATCAGGTATGGGTTATGTTTTCATGAAGACTACATGAAAAGGCTATTCTGGGCATAAATAACCCTCAAATGACCTGAAAACAACAATAAACTCGTATTTCTTGGCAGTTTGGGGCCTGGGCCATTCTTAGATGAATTTGGGTTTTATTTACAAGTGAGTAGCAGTCTTGGGCACCTTTTAGTCCTCGTACAAATTCCATTATCAAATCTGGGTGGAATTTTGACTCATAGGCACAATAAAAACACATTTTCTAGCACTTTTGAGCATTTATTCCCAATTCTGGGCATGTTGGATCCTCTTAAAAAGAATTAAGGTCAAATATGGGCATGTCTAAGGGTCAAAACAACCCTAAAATAGTGATAGACAACAACAAAATTCAACATAGTAGGATTTGTTTTATTAGGAAATTTTATTTCATGACAAGTGGGATGTGAATATCTACCTAGTCTGCCATGGAGGTTGATATTCTCTATGGAACTAGAATTATCTTAGTTTCGGAAGTCAAACTTGCAAAAGAGGTCACTTGCTTTTTGGTGAGGCTACACAATTATTGTCTGGAAACACAAAAATGTTCTTTGTTATTGAATCTATTCTTTTGGTAGAGAGGAACATGTCTAAAATTTTTATCATTCTGGTAGACGCTGAAAAGTTCCATCATTGTCTACCAAATTTATAAATATATGCTACTTCTTTTGAAATTTCAATTCTTGTTAAGTGGAAATTGAATGGAGAGGGGAAATTGAACGTCCAAAAATAGAAATATATCCTCTTAAAAAACCTTAAAATATCTAAAATTCACCAAATTTGTCTAGATGGAAATTAATATTTCTCAGACTTGCAAGCTTCAAAGTGAAAAAAAAACTGATATTAGAAGTACCTTCACCATTTCTCTATCAATTACACTAACATTTGCAATTTACTCTGATTTATTTTAATATATTATGGCATTTTTATCCATAGTGACTAGCTACGTATTCCACCTCGTTTGAAATGTGCATGAGTTTCTCTATCTCAAAATCAATATTTGTCAAGCCTGCAAGATTTAAATTGAAAGAAAAAAGATATTAGAAGTACCTTCAATTTTTCTCTGTTGATTACAATGTCATTTGCAATTTTTAATCTGATCGGTGTTTAATTTTTATGGCCTTTATACCTATGGTGACCATGTATGTATTTCACTCCTTCCCAGCCATCCAGCTTCTAGCATAAAGAGTATACAAAATCAAAAAAACATTAAAATTGTGTGATCATTTAACATAAGGTATTCCCATAGATTTAAAACGTTTCCTTGTCATTGCAAGCATGTTGTATTCATTGCCTATCAAGGTCCCTTGAGACTTTTTTTAATCTTTGATAATGGTTTACTAGTATCTTGAGATTAGATACCTTATGTACATACTTTAGATGTAATATAGATCAACTGGACCTTTGCTTCTTATCCATGTTCTGTAGAGAAGGTACTAGTTCTTCTAGAAGATTCATTAATTTCGTTAACTGCTTGTCTAGTTGGTTTCCTGTTGCAGATGGGCCATCTTCAACATGAAAATTGGACAGCTGTGATATGGATTGGTTGTTTTTCTACTTTTTTGTTTGACTGTCCTTTGGTTTTTAATTTTCTGTTATAGGATAATGGCATCCTTGATTGCATTATTAGTACTTACATTTTTCTTTGGGTCATTGCAGTTCCTATGAAATACTTGAAATACTGGGATAAGAACACTACTTGGGAGTATCTTGAATTACTAACTAGTAATAACTATTGAGTTTCCATATGTGTGTGTGTGTGTGTGTGTGTCATTTTAATGATTAGGAAAAGTTCTTTGAGTTGTTTGTGAGCTTCTAAAGTTAACATTTACTTGAAATATGCCACTAAAACTTTGTATGCCAAAAATCCCTTTGTGTGATCTGAATTTAGTGTAAAATTTGAGTTAGATTGTCATGGTTTCCTCCATTTATTGCAGGGATCTCTTACATATGGGAATTTTTTCAACTCAATCTTTGAGAGGGGTGATCCAATAGAATTTGAAATTCAGAGTGTTCAAGTAATCAAAGGTTAGCTCTTGGGGTTTATAGTTTATAATTTTATATCTGTAAATACTAATAACTATTGGGTTTCCATATATATATATATATCTATTCTTTTAATGATTAGGAAAATTTATTTGAGTTGTTTGTGAGTTTTTGAAGTTGAAATTTACTTGAAATATGCCAATAAAAATTTGTATGCCAAAACTCCCTTTGTGAGATCTGAATTTAGTAAAAAAATTAGCTAGATTGTCATGGTTTTCTTCATTTATTGCAAGGATCTCTTACATATGGGACAATTTTTGACTCAATCTTTGAGAGAGGTGATCCAATAGAATTTGAAATTCACAATGGTCAAGTAATCAAAGGTTAGATCTTGGGGTTTATAGTTTATAATTATATACTTGTAATTACTAATAACTATTGGGTTTCCATATATATCTATGCTTTTAATGATTAGGAAAATTTCTTTGAGTTTTTTGTGAGTTTTTGAAGTTGTGTTTACTTGAAATATGCCAATAAAACTTTGTATTCCAAAACTCCCTTTGTGAGATCTGAATTTAGTGTTTCTCAAGGGACATAAGAACTTAGTATTGTATCATGATTTGAAATTTATAATTGATGTCAAATTTTGATCGATTATTGCATCCTTATTTGATATACAATCAAAACATTCCTTTCAAAATTGAAAACATGGATTTGTTTTGCACATTGCAATTACACTTCCTGGTTTGTGTCAAATTCATTGGTATGCTCATTTGACCACTATATTTGAATATTTCTTAGTAAATGCATGCAATTATTAATTGATAATGTCTTTGTGCCTTCAAGGTGAGTTGGTTGCCCATATAAAATTTACAGTTGTGTTAATTCCAAATTGATCAGACAAAATCACAAGGCATCCATTGCACGAATTGAATCCAACCAAGGCTATTGATGATCCTGAGATAAACGCATGGCTAGCTTTGGGCCAGACCAAGTCCAAAAAGAATGGAGGTGGAAAAAAAAAGGTCATCTGATCTCTTTGTATAGTATATTTACCAATCTATTGCTATAATTCATTTGTTGATGTCTCAAGCTATAGTAGAACATAAACTATTAAATTAAATTTTATTTGTTACATGCAAAAAATATTCTCAATATAATTCAGTAGATGATAGCCTGAATCCTGAAAGAATAGAAGTCTCTATTAACATAGGTGGTATTTGTAGACTGAAAGTTGTGATGTGTATGAAGCATTCAGGATGCTTGAAGTTTCCCTTCAACAATCTGCAACTGATCATGCTACTGGTAAGTCCTACAAATTTCTTAATAAAGGTGGTCAGTTTACAGGGGATCATAAATTGGTAGTGTATGCAAGGGCATAAGAGAAGAGCACACACACACACACACAAGTTATCAACTGTAACTATATTGTGTACTCTTCATATTCCATGAACAAACAATTAATTCTACATTGAATTGTATATATTTGACATGGCACTTCAAACAAATCTATTGTTTGTAATCAAGGAGTTAAACTTCTGCATAAATGCTGGAGAATTTAAGTTAATTTACAACCATGACTGTATATAGGCAGCTTTGAGGAAGGAATCATTGGTGGTGGCGGATGTAGTCTATTGAGGCTTGCTTCAAAGGTTGATGCTATCAAAGATACAATTGAAAACAATGAGAAAAAGGTATGATATTTGTCTCTGGCATTCAGGATCAAATTCAATGGAAATGGAAAATATTCCAAAGCCATGTTTTAAAGTTGAATGACACATTATTTTTTGAAGATAGAAATATTATGTGCACACACAAAATTCCATTTTTTAATCTCTTGCAACTTGTCATTACATGGGCTTTAAACTATGTTGGCCTTTTTGGTGCTCATAGATTGGTGCAGGCATTGTTAAACGGGCATTAAACTACCCATTGAAATTAATTGCAAAGAATGCTGGAGTGAATGGAAGTGTCGTTGATGAAAAGTTCAAGACAAAACCTACCATGATTGTCAATTACTTTTCATGCTTATTGGCGTGTTTTTCCTTTTAATGTAGGAAAACCTATTTATGTTGATAGTCATCCTAATTGCAGATGGTGTTATTTCTCTATTCACTACGCTTTTTAATATATAATAGATTTAAATTATATTCTTCATTTTTATTTGGTACTGAATAGTGTAGATTTATCCTTTTAAGTATAATTAACCAATTCTTAACTTGAATTTGTTAGATTATATTTTCCTCTTTTGCACATGGTGTTCGTTACTGTTGTTAACTATTGAACATTATAAATAATTTGCTTCATTGTTTTTCTACTTACAAGTGAAATTTTTTTATTGGATTTTGCAGGGGTGAGCTTAAGTAAGTGGTCCATTGAGTATGAAGAGACTATTGTTGAGGCTTTTATGTTGAGTATGAAGAGCCTTTTGATGAGGGTTTCAAGCTCTTGAGTATGGTTTGGAAGTTGTTGTGAGATCTAACTATGGCTTAGCATCCAAGTACAAGTGGGATGGTTTATGCATTGTAATATTTTTAAAAGTCATTGATGTACTAGATGATTTTCATGTAAAGTTATATGGAGATAGTTTTTGAGAAAACTCATATTTATTGCAACATTTTACATTTCATATACTATAATTTGTGTGGTTTAAAACTTATATGGTTGTACTTTATATTGTTTATAAGTGTTGTAATTAACTAATTAATGTGGCATTGCATAATTCACATGTGTATTAGATGATGATAAATAATGTATGATTATTTTTTTAATTTAAACATATCATATTAAAAATTTATACTGATTAATAATGGACACCATTAAAACTACTAAAATTTAGTAACCACACATAAAATGACTAAAAATGACTAAATTAGTGACCAATAAATGAGATTAATGACCAAAATTCACATAGAAAATGAACAAAATTTGAGAAATACGTGACCAAACAATGAGATTTAAATGACCAAAAAACCAACCAAAATTTACATATCAATGATCAAACAACAATTTTGGTGGCTAATTTACAGTCTTTTATTAGGCGACCAAATTTGGTCATATTCTAGTTTATCATGTGGTCATTAATTTGATTATAAATGTGGTCATATATTTGGTCATTCATTCAAATATATGAATAAATTAATGACCAACTAACAAGCTATAAATGACCAATTTTGGTCGCGTAATAAAAGACCGTAAATTAGCCACCAATGATCGTCAAACTAAAAGTGGTCATTGATATGCGGATTTTGGTTTTTTTCACTAATATCTTATTTTCCACAAGTGAGTGTGTGGACGATGATATTATCCACTTTATTGATCATGAAACAGTGCTGTAGTATGCTATCACATCCCACGATGCATATTTTCGACTGCATGAGAGATGCAGGCCTCGACCGACAGGACATGTATATCTTGATTGTAGTCATTTGATTGTCTCTATTGTAATCTATCCTAAAATGAATCATTTTTTTTAACTAATAATTTTCTTTTTGTTAGACCTCAATGCAGAAGCCAGCTTCATAGAGGTCCTTTTTGGCAGTGATGCATCTATTCAAGGTCCCGGTGTAGTTCCATCCACCCACGTCGATGAGGTATGTGTTAACTGTCATCCTATATTTGAATTTCTAAATGATTCAATTGTTGAAAACGTAATACTTTGGTTTTTTCTAACTTTCATCATTTATCTTGTTCATATTGTACACGATAGAGGAAAGGGAAACGCACACAATTCTACCCAGCCCCACCCGAGTCCTACTCACGACATACCAATCGACGAGGTACTAGTTATTTATGTTTGAATTGTTTGCACATTTATGTTCAGATTATAATTTACATGTTCAAATTATAATTTACAAGTTCAAATTGTAATTCTCAAGTTCAAATTGTAATTCATTAATATAACTATTTTCATGTCATGGAAATAGACGTAGACATGGGCAACTCCAGATGAGGGCGTTGAAGCCATTGTAATGTTTTTAGATGAGTGGGTTTCCGCTCATAAGTCGGGTCCTGATGAAGGCTCATCTCGGAAAATAGGTGCTAGCCTCCCAAACCTGACACTCATCTCGAGCGAGGTGAGTTCATAGATCTGTGGTTCATATATATTTAATTTTTTGTCACATTGTACATGTAATTTAAATATGTGGTATGTAACTGACTTGCAGAGTTCACGGTTTTAACTTCTACATTTCTCATACTTGGGCTATTTTCTTCCTAATGTGCATGAGGAAGGCCAAGGGCATAGTGCAGTTGACGGTAGTGGTCATGATGGTCGATCTCTCGATCAATGGCATAGGGGTGATTTGTAGACTGTGTTATTTCTGGACTTTATTATTTTGTACTTTATGATTATATAGATAGATAGATAGATAGATAGATAGATAGGTGGAATTTTTTTTGAACATGATGGACTGTTAAATGTTTTAATTATTTGGATTTATAGTTTAAAGTTTGTTTTCAGTTACAATTTTAACATATTTAAAAACATTAATGTTTTAAAATCTTACGAAATTGTACAATTTTGCAATTTAATAAATTACAAGTTTACAAAATTTACAAAGTTTACATGTTTGCAAAATTGTCAAACGAACGCAACTTACAATTTTTAACATAACTTACAATTAAAATGTTACAAAATTTACAATTTTGCAATGTAAGGTCTACTAGGTGCAAATTACAATCACAATTTGCAATTTTAAATTACAACTACAATTTACAATTACAATGTAAAATTTGATTTCATTTACAAAAAAAATTACAGCTACAATTTTTAATTTGATTTCATTTGTAAAAAAATTACAATTTTGCAAAATTATCAATCAAACGAAACCTACAATTTAACATAGCTTACAATTAAAATGTTACGAAATGAACAACTATACAATGCAATCTACTGGTTGCAACTTACACTCACAATTTGCAATTTTAAATTGCAACTACAATTTACAATTACAATTCAAAAATAGATTTCATTTACAGAAAAATAAAAATTAATTTCATTTGCAAAAGAATTTACAAGTTTACAAAAATCATAACCGAACTAAACTATAATCACGTTTTTCAATTTTCAATTACAATTGCAATTACAATTAAAATCTACAATTCGATCTAATTTAATTGACAGGTTTACCAAATTTACCCATCTACAATAATTTACAAGGAACTTACAAATTTAAAATTCACAATTTTGCAAATTTTACAAGTTACAATTTTAAAGTTTACAATTTACAACAAATGAATATTACAAAGAGTAAAAAGGGAAAGAGACCAAGATAGGGTAAAAATCGAAAAAAAATTAATATCAATTGCAATTGGTAGATTTAATGAGGATGCAATAAATGTATATGGTGTTCTTTGTATTGCATATCACTAAAAATTTACAAGTTTACAATTTACAACTTGTCTTCAATGTAACATGTAATTTAGAACTTTGCACAAATAGAGTGCCATATACATGTATTTGCACAATTACACCAAAAAAAAGTTACATAGACAAAATTGATCTTCCATAACATGGTCTTAGGACATTGTTGGTATTCCTCGATATAGGTGAATGCACATAAAGTATATTTGAATGCACATAATCGCATATATAAGTTTACAAAAATTACATTTAAATACAAATGATATATTTCAAAAGAAATTTTGATTTGATACATTTCAAAAGCATGTCAACTATGTCAACATCAAAAGGGGCATATAAATTTCATTCATTCGGTCAATGGGTTATAGGAATGAATGTCTCCCTAATGTGATCATGGTTAGCTACTAACATCTTCCATCTATTTGGTTCACCCCTCTTCACCTTGATTTCAATGAGATGTGTCTGAGCTTCCACCACCAAATGACTGTACTGACAAGATATATATTCAGGAATGAAATCTCTGTAAATAATATAATCACCTTGTCTTCTCACTTTTTCAAAAAAGTGTCCCATCACAACTATGTCACCAACCTAGTATGTGAACTCTCCATCGACATAGGGTCACACCAACCTACTTTTGATTTGTGTACACCGCATCAAAAAATATGCCACATACCCGTCATTACCCGGTGGTGCAATTACAACAAATACATCACCTGCATCAATATTTTCAAATATTAAAAAAATCTTAAATATATATATATATATATGCATGTGTGCAAGACTAGAAGTTTAAACATTCAATCAACTATTTGAAACTTAAATGTGGGAAGGGCATAATGAATCCATTAATCAAATCATGTACCTTTCTTAACCAAATCAGAATCTCGATCATGATCTAGTGAAACCATTGCCTCTTTAGTGTGCATATCTTGTCACATCGGAATTGGATGTGGCCCCTTTGGATTAAGAGGGACATATTTCCATTGTTTGACATATGCATCGTTCACGCAATGATCAACCCCTAGTGCATTGGCGTCAATGCAGAACTCACAGAAGCACGCATACTTCCTCATTTCAATGGAAAATATGTCACCCATGTATTAACTACGAACTAAATACATAGTTCTCTCATACCAGGTATGGTCTTGCAATACCATGGAATGGATCTATTCACATTGCCAAGGGAAACATCTCAGAAAAACCTACATCGAATAAAAAAAATCGTATATATATATAATACAAACACATTTATTATATTCCAATTAAGTTGTTGTTTTTTGAAATATCTATATATATATTGGTCCTACCTGCACACCGGCCTTGCTTGTTCATGTTGATGTATTTGTAACTTCGAAATGTATTCACTTGTATATCTTATGTATTGTACCCCGATATTCCTATCGGGAAGTATAGTAATGTAATCGATTCATGTCATATCCCGATGTTCCTATTGAGAGAATCAGTACTGTAAACAAGTCATGTAAAGTCAATGAGGTTAACCCTTCATTGTAAGTCGGGGAAATATTCCCCACAATTGAGTTGATATTAACCCTCCTTGTTGATCGGAGGGAAAATTCCCCACAGTTGAGGGGCACTAGGGTTATTAGACTCTCATAGAGATGTCAGACCCAGTAAGTAATTGTCAAGTCAGAAATTAGTATAAATAGAGAGTGAGCCTCTCTATTTTACACACACACACTCAACTGTGGCGCACGAGTGGGAGAGGAAGTGCTCACACAAGTGAGAGAGAGAACAGCTGTTGGAGATCATATTTTCTATATTTGGGTTTTACTGCTGCCATTGGTGCTCATTCTATCTCTAAGGAAGTTGCAGGGTTTTCTCCTTTATGGTTTCCCTAAGGAAAATTCTTTGTGCCTGTTGTTTCTTGTGATTATTGTTGTGTATGTTTTTCTCTCAGATAAGATCCTAATATCATATTGCTTAAATGATAAAAATATAACATGGTATTAGAGCTAACCTAAGAAGAAGACATTGTGCAGCTGCAGAATCTAGGGTCTCTCACTTTTTTGGTCTCTCTCCACAATCCATCAGCAAAAGGATGCTAGGCTAACTCTCCATTGAAGGGTGCATATTTCTATCAAAGTAGAATTTGATTTTGGGAATTTTCAATTTTTGTTGTGGGAAATTAGGGCTTTTCACAAAAAAATGAATTTTTGAGTGATCCCAGCATAGGATTCCTCTCCTAATCAAAATCGAAGTTTAGAGACCAAGGTCGATATTTTTGGTTGGGTAATACTCCGATAAAGTCAAATCCTAGTTTGACCTCGGGCCTGAAAAACCCTAAAATACTACAATGGGTAGTTTTGGTACATTCGCTATATCTCGGGATTGAAGAATTCTAAGGGGCCAAAATTTTCATAGGCCGAAGATAAAATCCTAATGTACCCTGTGTAAAACTTTTAGCCTCATATTCACTATATTCTAGGAGATATGATTCCTCTAAATCAGGGTTCTAGCCTCTTCTGAGATTCATCCCTAAACAGGATGCCTGGGGAGAATTATTATATCTTGGGATACGAAGGTGAAAATGAAATTTAGAAAGATGTTCTGAATAGGACACGGACTGCAACTTCTCTGGTAAAATTTTTAAACCCCAAAGGTGAAATAGTGACACGTGGAAGTCCGTAAAAGTTCGTTATTCTGAACAGTCCTAAAATAAGTCACCTTGGGAAAACTCTCATAAGTCCCAATTGGTGAAACCAATTGTGGTAACACCTATGGTGTTGAAAATAGGACAAACGAGGTTACCTTAGAATGAAATTTCACACATAGAGGAGCAGTAATTTCAGATATACCATAGAAATAGTATTAGGAATTGTTGTAGAACAAATTGGTAAACTAGGGATTCCTTTTCCGGGAGCTTCCCTCCACTGTCTTCAGAAAAAGGAGTACATTGGAGAGCTCTCCTTGAAGAGGCCCATATTTCTATCCAATCACAATTTTGAAATTCCAAGTTTTGAAAATTATGGTTTCTTTGACAAACCCTAGGTCATCCAGATCCGAAACTAGGACGGACACCTCAAATCCGTAAGATCTAATCTGTTGCTATTTACATTTGAGTTTCTCACTTCAAAATGACTAATCACACCACCTTGATGTGAGGCTGACAACTTCCAAGCATGGAAGTATAGGATCTCACTAGTTCTTGAAGGAAATGAATTGGACACCTATAGAAGTAGAGAGGTTCCAGTTCCAGAGGGAGATGAGGCTAAATCCTTACACAAGAAGAAATTGGTCAAGGCCAAGAAGATCATTGCTGATTCAATCAAGGATCACCTTATACCACAAGTATCTTCCCTAAATACACCTAAAGAGATTTTTTGATTCCTTGACCAAGCTATTTGAAGGGAAGAACATAAATCAAAAGATGACTTCAAGAAACCAGTTGAAGAATGTGAAGAATACAAAGACCATACAGTCATACTCTACAAGGTTCTCTCAAATCAAAGAACAGCTTGAAACAGTAGAAGAAGAATTGGAGAATGCAAAATTTATGATAACCACCTTGAATGGCCTCTCGGGATCATGGGATTCATTCATTCAAGCAATGTGTGGTAGAAGGAAGTGATTACTTTCAGCAGACTCTGGGAAGAGCACACACAAGAAGAAGCTTGACTCATAATAAGAGAAAAGAAGATGGGAGCAACTGAAGATCAAGATTTCACGATTCAAAGAAGATACCTCAAGAAATGAGGAATATGAAGAACTCAATTCTTGAAGAACCTTTTATCCATCTTAAGCATTTGGATAAGAAATGATGTTGTTATGAATGAAGAAGATGATGAAGTTGAAAGGAGTCTACCCAAGAAACAAATAAAGATAAGTATTCAATTGTCATTTCATGATATTTTTTTGTTATGCATTTTTTAATATTCAGTTGATGTGTTATGAATGATAGAATGTTTGCATTAGTGACAGTATAATACTAATATGCATGTGACGGGTAAGTAGCTCATGGTGCTATACAACTCTCCATTGCTACTTATCTAGAATGAAACCTCTTTGCTGACATATTGGATTAGTGCACAATCTCAATGTTGTACGGGTAGAGATGGAAGGCATCTAGAAAGTTTCGGTAAGATATGGATGAATGTTGTATTGGATAAAATAGTTGCATGATTATATCTTTATGCATAATAATTTAAAATTATGAATATGCATTATGAAATGTTTCTAATCATACAACTGGTGCATTTGACTTGTAGAAAAGATCGCATACAATCACCTACAAGAAAATAAGGATGAGACTTGTTCCAAAGAACAAGTGACGACAGTTCAAGAAATAATCCAAGATGAAGAATAATATAATGATACTTTCAAAGAAAGAAATAGGCCTCAGACACACTCTAGTTATGTGACAATGTTGAGCAACATCATTGATGTAGATCGTTCCAGCTATGAATAAGTAGCCAAGAAGAAAGGAAAGGAGAATACCATTTTAAGAATAATGATGTCTAGGATGTGGTATCGAGACCTGAAGCGAAGTACATAATGTATTCCATATGGATCTGCAAGATCCAACGTGCAGTAGATGGAAACATCATGGGATACAAGGAAATATTCGTAGCATAAGGCTTCTCATGAAAAGAAGGCATAGACTACAAAAAGACAATTGCAGCCAATGGGAGTTGAGACACATGATAGGCATACTCATGTGTGCAAATTAAAGAAGGCCTTGTATGAGCTCAGAAGGCACCCATGGGATAACACCTACATGAGGATCTTGAAGATCACCTAGAGTGATGAATATCTTAACCTTTACTACAAGTTTGAATACGAAAGCCTATATAGGATGACAAGATCACTGATGGGTGTGAGAAGAACTTTTGAAAAGGTTCAAGATAGAGGATCTTGTTATCCAGTGACCCTAGATGGATACATAGAATATTATTAGGAGAGGAAGCTACTTGTCACTCTGGTACAAAATGTTTCAATGCATAGAGTACAATAGGCAGAGGGAGAATGATGTTCCGCTTCAAAGGGAGTGACTACAAAAGATCTTGAGGTTCGACATGATACAACAGGATGGACAACTTACTGCTGACTCTATGATTTACTGAGAGTAAAGTGGATTCCAAACTTTGCTTCAAGGTTGAAGGAAGAAGACCAGTGATTCTCATCTTATATGTTGATGACTTATTCCTGACAGAAAATAGGAACTCATTAAATTTGCAAGAACGAGATTTTTTGTCGAGTTCAAGATGAAGGAATTGGGGATGATGCACTACTTTCTAGGCATGGAGGTGTGACAGAATATGGATGGAATCTCCCTATGACAAGGGAAGTATGCACTAGAGATCCTGAAGTAGTTCGAGATGATGGATTGCAAGGTCGTGACCACACCTATGGCATCGAACCTGAAGCTAATGAGTGATGCTTCATCAGAATCGGTTGATGCTATGATGTATTGTCAGATGATTATGTCATTGATGTACTTGACGAATATGAGACCAGATATTTTCTTTTCTATGAACACATTGAGACATGTTCACCTGATGGTTGGAAAGAATGCAGTGAGGTACCTGAAGGGTACAGTTGATTATGGGTTGAAGAATGAGGTGAATCAGAAGATCAACCTGGAAGGTTATGTGGATTCATATTAGGCAGTCAGTGCCATTGATAGGAAGAGCACTTCGGGGTGCTGGTTTAGTATGGGATCAAGTGTGATCTCTTCATTTAGCAGGAAGCAGTCTTGTGTGGAACTGAGTACAGCCGAGGAAAAATATGTTTCCACTTGCTTGGATATTTGGGAGGTATTATGTTTCTTTTGAAAACTACTATTTGATTTGATTGATATGACTTGCATTTTTGTATGATGCAGAGAGGATCAGTGAAGCTCCAGGATGTGATCCAGATCGAGATCTCTTGAAAGAGGTATTTCTAGCATAGCCGATGAGACAGGATGTCTGAGCATGAAATCTTGGCGAAGCTCATTGGTGGCTCAAACATAAAACGGTCCTGTAGTTTGTCCTCAGATGTAATCGGTCCTCGAGAATCTCATAGGTTATCCTTGGACATAATCAGCCCTTATGTGATTCTATGCTAGAAATGGCTAGAGTGAATTTTGAGTACTTCAGGGAGAAGCTTGGTGTTCTCTATATCGAGGTTCCTTCCAAGAGGAAGTGATGAGTCCGTGAGCCTTTCTGACATGGTGGCAGGTTGTGCCTCCCATGGTCAGATGTGAGTGATGATCCTTTCTGACATGGTTGTTGGATGTGTTCCTCCCATGGTCAGATGTAAGTGCAGAGCCTTTCTGACATGATTGTTGGATGTGTTCCTTCCATGGTCAAATGTAAGCGTAGAGCCTTTCTGACATGGTTATTGAATGTGTTCCTCCCATGGTCAGATGTAAGTGCATAGCCTTTTTGACATGTGTTAAGTCAGTAATTTTTCCTCCATTTTTGGTTTATTTTCTCCAGTTTGGTTTATTTTTCAATCTACCTCAGTTAAATTTTTGGTTTTAATCTTCAGTTCTGGTCTCCTTAGAAACTCTATTGGTGATTGAATAGGTTTTGAACACAATATTTTTAGATTTTATTTGGTTTTTGATGATCTTTTTATGTTTTAAAAAGGGGTAAAGAAGGTCTTATGTTCAAAGGTTGAGTCATTAATGTGTTCAGAGACTAGTTAAACCTATTTTCTAAACCTAGCAGCTTACAAAACCTTCGACAAATTGATAAAAAGTTGCAAAACTGCGCAAATTTGACTTAGTAATTATTCTTGTAGCGCTGGTGGAAATTTTAACAAAGATTGCGCTACAAAAATATCGCGCCTCTCTATTTTTCCGATTTTAACGCAGATTTTCATCATGATTTTTGTCTGGAAGTGACTGATCGTATTTTGCAAGGTGTTTTAACACGTGTGACCGCAGTTTAGACACGATTTTAAGCAGTTATTAGTCACGCAGCTAAAGCAAGTTCATCGTTGCTAAAAACGTGGAATCAGTTGGACAAGACCAGCAAATCTTGGCTTAAACTGTCAAATTCTTCGTTCCACATGCAACTAAACACTAAGAATCAAAACGCTAAAGAACTGGATTATGTTCCTGTGAAGGAAGACAGCAGTTTGAACGCCAGCAGAAAGTTAGGGCAGCTTAATTCTGTCATTTGTGGTTGAGGAGATGACCTGGAGACACTTGTGTACCTGAGGAGAGACCGTTGCTGTTTTAAAATGAAGCCTTAAGCTACAATATTTGAGAAATTGGTAAGTACCTTGCTACAAAACCCTTATAGCTCAAAAATTTGGGTTTTTCTTGCTGCACGGTGATTTGAAGAAATTGCCTGGTGGAGATGCTATAATAGGCTATAAGATAAACTTTCCACCACCGAAATAGTCACCAGGAGTTATTATAAAGAACCTGAAGGAACAGAGCAGCAAAGAGGCTTTGAACTTAAAGCTTTCAGCTTGTGGAATTTTAGTGACTATTTGAAGAAAGATAGTATATGATTTGTTCTCCCGTACATTTGAAACTCTGGTGATGATACAGAATGGTTAAAATGAACTGATTGAAGAGTTTTTTCTCATGACCTAATGCACCATAAGTTACAGAAAGCAGCATTCAAAGGATTTATAAATTGACTGCTTATGCTTATATTTCATACAGAAGGTGTTTGATTGGTTGGTTTGAAGACTGTTGGAATTGTCATTAATTGTGAAATCACTCACT
>LPNX010486765.1:85309-103440 GCA_001517045.1 Pseudotsuga menziesii
ATATATGCATGTTTATCAGTTATATGTGTATGATTTAGTTGTGCTTATTTGTTGAATGTATTCCCTGCATGCTCTTGAAGTTTACAACCACAAACACATAAACAAAACCCTAAACCCTAGTTTGAATTGAGTTTTTCTCTTGAGATTGTGTTGGCTTGTTCCCCTAGCCTTAGGAACAATTTCTGGCACAAACAACATGGTTGTTGGATGTGTTCCTCCCATGGTCAGATGTAAGTGCAGAGCCTTTCTGACATGGTTGTTGGATGTGTTCCTCCAATGGTCATAATTAAGGGCAGATCCTTTCTGACATGGTTGTTGGATGTGTTCCTCCCATGGTCAGATTTAAGTGTAGAGCCTTTCTGATGTGGTTGTTGGATGTGTTCCTCCCATGGTCAGATGTAAGTGCAGAGCCTTTCTAACATGGTTGTTGGATGTGTTCCAGCTCCCATGGTCAAATGTAAGTGCAAAGCATTTCTGACATGGTTGTTGGACGTGTTTCTCCCATGGTTAGATGTGAGTTTTGGGCCTTTCTGACATGGTTGTTGGATGTGTTCCTCCCATGGTCATATGTGAGTGTTGGGTGTGCCTTTCTGACATGGTGGTGGATGTGTTCCTCCCATGTTCAGATGTAAGTGCAAGGCGGGCCTTTCTGACTCGGTCAGATACAATTGTTGAAGAAGATGAAGACCTACATGGAGGATTGGCCTACAACTAGCATGAAAAAGGGCTGGCTCTGTATAACTTCCTATTACGAGTAGAATTGAGAGATAGCACCAATTGATCAAGATAGTGGAAGCAATGATGATCCAGCTTTGATAATGATCCAATTTTGATGATGATCTAGTATTGATGATGATCCAAACTTGATTCAGAGAAGAAGACTTGTGCTGATGGATTGTGTTAAGAGAATACCTTCCTCGTTAAGAGGGAGTGTTGATGTATTTGTAACTTCAGAATGTATTCACTTGTATATCTTATGTATTGTACCCCGATGTTCCTATCGGGAAGTATCAATAATGTAATCGATTCATGTCATGTTCCTATAGGGAGAATCAGTAATGTAAACAAGTCATGTAAATTCAATGAGGTTAACCCTCCATTGTAAGTCAGGTAAATAGTCCCCGCAATTGAGTTAAGGTTGACCCTCTTTGTTGATCAGAGGGAAAATTCCCCACAGTTGAGGGGCACTAGGGTTATTAGACTCTCCTAGAGATGTCGTCCCTGGTAAGTAATTGTCAAGTTGAAAATTAGTATAAATAGAGAGTGATCCTCCCTATTTTACACACACACACTCATTCAACCGGGGCACATGAGTGAGAGAGGAAGTGCTCACACAAGTGAGAGAGAGAACAACTATTGGAGATCATATTTTCTGCCTTTTGGTTTTACTAGTGCCATTGGTGCTCATTCTATCTCTGAGGAAGTTGTGGGGTTTTATCCTTTATGCTTTCCCTGAGGAAAATTATTTGTGTCTCTTTTTTCTTGTGATTATTGTTGTGCATGTTATTCTCTTAGATAATATCCTAATATCATATTGCTTAAATGATAAAAATCTAACATTTCATGACCTTGGTGACCCAAATTTTGTGTGCACCAATTAACTATCTCTACTGAGCACTTGAGTCGAGATGCACTATGACTCATTTGGTACCTCCAAAGTGCTCATTTCATGCATGCACCTGCGCCATCATGTTCATCCTTTCTATTCCCTATTTCAAAAAATCTCCAGGTGTGTCGAATTCCTATCTCTTTGTGAAGGCGACTCAACCAATAAAATGAGTGTGTTGATTTGAACTGCCCTGCACACCCATCTGACCAAATCCAGTGTTCTGTAAATGACACCCCATTATTTTTGAATGAATCATAAATCAAACCAAAGCAGTGTTCAACAAATAAGGTGTTGTGCTCATGGTCATCATTGACATAAAAATGGTATCCCTTAATCACATTGTGTGACTAAGAAGTGTTATCCCTACCATCAATGCTCACCTAAGCATGTCTATAAAATACATGTACGAATATGGAAACCTGTTCAGAGTGATAATACTCACTTTGTATCTCTCACTGATGAGAAAATGTGTAATTCTTAGCAAACTCTACCACTGATATGAATTTTCCTGGCTCGAAAACCTCACGAGAATGCTTAAATTCTAAACCTTTCCACCAAGACCTGTCGAAGTGTTTAATGTATTTGTAAATATGACTTTGAAACTTGTCCATGGAGTATGAAATAGGAATCTAATCCTTGAACAAGATGATCCTCTTAGATGGAACATGTGAAGAAGATGATGGATTCATGGAGACATACTCATATCTCTTCCACTTAACTATGATATCTGACAATCCAGGGTTTGTTGGATTGATGGGAAACTTCCTATGGAACAATGCCAAATCACCACATTCATGGCATATTCTCCCACCTACACACATTTTAATGAAAAACACATTTTCAGGATTCCTATTGCATAGAATCATAGAAATCAAAATCCCGCACTGTGTGAGGAGCTGGTTCACCATCCCAATGTTTTTTTTCAAAAATCAACAAATTTATTGTAGCATAGTTGGCATTCAATGTGGTATCGACAAAAACAAGTGTCTTGAATCGCATTCGGCCTAATATACCACGGTTTCAACTTACTGAACATGCTAAATGAGATCTAGACACCGAGATTTGATTCTTTGAATTCCTCGAACAAAGCAACTCCTATCATCTCCATAAAATGCTTGCATTTCTCCTTATAAACGCCTATGCTAGAACGTTTTTATTGGCAGGGGTTTTGGGTAAGTGAGTTGCGTAGCGTCACGACAGCTGCCCAAGCTCACACGACACTGTGCAAGGACAGATCAACACGATGGGCGGAAGAATAACTGCTTTTGAATATTTAATGTATTAATTGACCACATTTTGTGGACATAGGTCATTAGTGGTTAGAAGTTAGTTAGAAGTGTAACTTTGATTTAAAGGCACAAGCCTATATATAGATCTAGATTTTCAATTGTAAGAGGTTGATCAGCCCGATACAAGTCCAAGTCAATATCTGAGAGTGATCAATCTATTGCGATTTTTCTATGGTATTAATGAGTATTCTGTTTTGAACAATCTTCAATCTGTCTGTGTCAGATACTGAATTTTCGGATGTAACCAATATCCTGCTATGGAGGAGAATTATCTGTTTTGGATCTGTTGTGTAGAATTAATATAACATGACGCTTGTTGCCTAAATGTTGTCCTTTTTTTTCCTATTTCCTCTGATGTGATGTCAATGAGAAGTGTATTGAATCTGTTTAAGATTTACTGATGTTGCTGCAATGAACTAATGATGCAATCTATCCCAATTTTGTCTCAATTCTGATGAATGATGATCAAGCTTATTAAAGTTGTTTTATGAATGATACTACTATGATAACACTACTGCAATAAATGAAAGATGTGATCTGTTACATCCATAGTTGTGAAGATGAATTGTGATAACTATCTTAGTTTTGTCGAGTGACTTGGAGAATTTGATAGTTATGCTATCGAAGCCATGGATTCCATATATTCCCTTCTTACTTTTAGAAACTTGGTTCCAACAGCTCTCCCTTGAACACCTCGGGTGAGACTTTGTCCACTCTGCGAATGTTGCTCGGCAGGGTAAAACCTATCTGGGCCAGTGCTCAAGGAGGTCGCACTGGTTGGGCGTCGACAAAGTGAGAACCCCTCTCGGTGAGGCTTTGTTGGTGGGTTTTTTCAAACAAATGGTTTTGTTGCCGGGACAGAGTTTCGATTGAAAGGAGGATATGTTTTGGCTTCCAACTCGACCAAAGATCGAGGATTGGTTTGATATAAAACTACAAGAGTTTGCTAAAATAGAAAATCAAAATCTGAAGTTGTCTCCTAGAAATTGGTTGGACAGATATATTCACGACAATCCTCACGAATGGTTCTTATGTGAGTTTCCTATAATCTTGTATGAGTGGCTCACGAAGTTCACTTCTAAGAAGAAAATATTCCAAGGAGGAGAGTCGACATCTTAGACTTTGGAGCTGATCCAGGAATTACAAGAAACAGAAAATAAGGCATCGCGGGCTGTTAAGGTGTGGTTGGACAGTATCTTGGAGGGATAAATTATTGAGTTTGCAATTGATGCCAATAAGTCATTTAGCGAAGCAAAAAGGGAGTTCTTCAACCAACCACAAGGTATATTTTTGTTGTCTCTGTAGCTATCTATTAAACAGCTTGTCTACGAAAAAGGTATTATGAAGATGGACCAAGAGTAGTGGAACTCTAGTATGCGGAAGCCATAGACATGGCGATGAAAGGGGACAAATGCATGGAAAGGTAAGGGGTAGATGGGCATGATTTATGGTTAGATTGTGAAGGTCACCAAGGAAACAAGTGGTTGTACAAGAGGACAAGCAAGGTTTCAAGAGAAGAGGTAGAGGATAGGAGAAGGTCCTACTTAAATCGAAGTGTGATGCCACAAAGAAAAACCACACGAGACCAAGAAACATTTTAGCTATGACGAGGACAACCAGGCCCAGGCAACACCCAGAATAACGACAGGCTCGAACCCCAGCAGTAACGTGTCCACACATCCATGCACTACTCCACCACCAAGAAGAAACATGCATTCTACGTAGACTTCCCCAATGTGTCAGCAGTAGTCTAGCAATAGAGTACTAGCTAGAGGAAAAAGGCCCAAAATGGCAGGAGATGAAATGAAGCTACCAATATTTCATGAAAATGGCACCGATGATGCAAAGCAATATTGGTTCTTGTGCGAGGCAATCTAGACCACCTGACAGACTATGGATGACGATGTTAAGAAAATCCAACTGGAAACCACCCTTAGGGGTCATGCGCTGGATAGGTACATGAGATTCATGCTAGCTCCTCAAGGAGGTACAGCCAAAAAATTGGATGAGATCCATAAGGGGTTATTTGAAGAATTCAACAAGACAAAGTCTGAGGCTCGGTACATTACCGAGTTGAAAGAAATCAAGCAGTTCCCCAATTAAATAATTTGGGACTTTGATCAACTATTTAAGAAGTTGATGGCTCGAGTCAGCTTCCAAATGAGTGATGTTTAGCACAAGGAATGGTTCATCACCACACTTGTCCCACATATCAGACAACCGCTAATGCATCAAAAGATTGTGATGCAGAGCGAGGCTCTAGAAATCGCGATGAAATTAGAAGCATCAACGGTAGGAGAAACCGCAGTCGAGATGAACCCAATTCAAGCACAGTTGGCCAATATGATGCTCCAACTGCAAGATATAAAAAAGGCTAAGGAAGATCATGACAACCTTTGGTGCACCCGGCTCTATGCAAATGGACACACCAAGGATACATGTCTGACATTCTGAAAGTATTTTCTTTCAGGAGCCCCGAACCCATTGAGTTGTGCTATTGTACCATGGTGCTGCATATGTTCAGTCTATGGGCATCAACATGAGAACTATGACTACATGCAAAAGATGGTTACCAAGGCAGAGATTATGTACTATACCTTTTGTCGGTCAATAGGACACGACGATAAAAACTGTCGAGCTTATGACTTGCTCCAGGAAAGGACATATGATTCATACTTTGGGAAAGGTGAGGACCCTCGAGAAATGCAAGTGCAACCACAGATGGAATAGCCAGCAGGGAAAGTGCAGCATACACCATTGCCCCAGATGTAGTCTATCTCATCACAACTGTAGCAGTAGTTTACTTCGTAGCCACAATTTGCACTGCAGCCATAGTTCATAGCGCAACCATAGTTTATGCCATGACCACAGTATAATCAAGTACCGCTCATTTAGCCTCAGCCACAATATGTTCAAGATACACACTGTGTCCAACAAAAACCAAACCCCTTGTAGTAGTAGTTGACCCAGCCTCAGTTTCAGTAAGGAGGAGTCCGAGGAGGATTTCGTGGAGGATTCAGGGGATGAGGAGGAGGCTTCGGTTGAGGAGGACGACAAGGTTGAGAATCAATCCAATGTTATACATGTGGAGTATTCAGGAACTACCAGAGGGAGTGTCCTCATGCATAGTGTAAATATTGTGCAGCCAGCAAGCATAATGTTGAAAATTTCCCTCAGCTGATTGCAAATTGGCAGGCTCGAAACATTCCTCATTTGTAGAATGCGCAGACTCAGAACCAGCCAACATTCCAAGTGCAGAACCAGACGATGATGTAGAATTAAATCCCACCACAAAATCATAATCAGCTCATGAACCTGTCACTAAATCAAAACCCACCATTGAATCAAGCCCAGAACCTGAATCAAGGATCGATGGTTGCAACAATTCAAGCTGAACCACTAACAAAGGATGTCGACGTTGGGGTTGTCACTCGCACCAGTGCAAAAATTGGAGAAGATGGACCACATCAGCAAGTTTGGTTCACTGGAAAGAAAAAGGTAGGATTTGATATTGCAATGGACAAAGACACCTTCTTCGAGGCCAAGCATGGAATCAGGATAAATCTTGGTAAGTTGCCTATTATTGAAATGTCATATGCTTTTGATCCATCTGTAGAGGTAGGACCATTGCAGTAGCATGGTACCTTGCAGCAGTTCTTTGAGAGTTTTCTGTCACTGGAAAGGGATCCTGAGGCCCTTCTTGAAATTGAGAAGTTGTTCTACCACCAGGATAAGACATTGAATGATTCTGCGGTGAACTCCTTGCAAAAGAGGAAGACAGGCAAGGAGATGAGGATGAACATCCAGATCAGAGATTATGAGGTTGACTCGGTTATTCTAGATCTCAGATTAGATGTAAGCATTCTGACCAAGAAAAATTGGCAGGTGATGGGGAAGCCGACATTGGGATGGTTGTCGGTGCAGCTGTAACTTGCAAATCAGGAAAAGGTTCATCCCATTGATCGTGTCTCAAACCTGGTTGTTGATGTTAAATGTCTCAAAACATATGTTGATTTTGATGTTATAGACACGGTTGAATATGGAGGTTCCTATCTCACACTGCTAGGGATTGGATGGGCAGCTAATGATAGCATGGCGGTTATCAATTTCAAAAATGGGTTATGACATCTGAGAACCAGAATGTTAGGGTCATTGCTCCCATGGACCCTCACGAAGGATGCTAGTATATTGAACCTGTGAGGGATGAAGCCGGCAGAAGTTGGGATCATGCCTATAATATCTCTGAAGACTATATCCACCATACCGTCGATGGTGAACTTAGATGGCGTAGTGATAGTTCTGTGTCTTTTGATTCTGATGATGCTTTGGAAAATTGGCAAAATAGGTTGCATGAGGTGTCGTTCAGGAAATGTGGGTTGCTCACACAGTCTCTTCGTCGCGTAGCAACTGAGACTGTCAAGTTTCCAATTTATGAAGGGTTGCCAGAGTTATCAGAATTTCTTAGAGAATTTGAAGAGAAGTGTTTGAACCACAAAGGGTATTGGCCCTATATGTAACACTAAAGGCTACCCTGACCCAATGGTGGGCGACGCACAAGCAGACAATCCATGACTGGGGACAATGTCAGATATTGATGATGGTGCACTTCAGCGATTCGGAGGTCTATCATGCTAGGAGATACAATGGACAGAATGACCCCACTAGTCACTTGATGGAATGTCAGGCCTTATGGGCATCGCAACCTAAAGATGTGTGGGTCCATGCTTTTGTTCATACTCTGGATGAGATGCCGAGATCCTGGTATGTAGTGGCAAAACTATAACCACTTGGGAGGAGATTTTCGTTTGCTTTGCGTAGACATTTAGTTTCTAGGATGCCAACCCAGAGGTAAATAATGCATTTCAAATCATCCACGACATAGTACTGAAGGTCATCCCTGTCGCATCCCCAATTTATCCACATGTGCACTGCTCGATGCAATCCATGATGACATGTTACAATCTATCTAGGGAACATGAAGATGATGATGAGTTGTGTAATGTTAATATTACATAGTCAGAAGGAAGTTGTGATGTTGGAATGACAAACATACCAACGGATTCGATGAGTCAACCATTGAAGATCAGGAAATTCAACATTGGATCAGAAAAGAACCCAAAATTTCCCAATATTGGGGACTATTGGGATCAGGAAACAATGGCCAAAATCACATAGCTTCTACATGAATTCCAGCATATTTTTTCGATGCGGTTCACAAAAATGAAGGGCATATTAGGGGACCTGGGGGAGATGAAAATCCCATTGAAACCAGATGCAAAACCTATGTGATAGAGGCCATATCGACTGAACCCGCGATACAAGGACCATGTGAAGGCTGAGATTGACTAGATGCTAGATGTTAGGATCATCGAGCCTACTGAAGAATTAGAGTGGATAAGCCCTATGGTGGTTTAGGATAAAAATACCAGTGAAGTCTGCATTTGTGTCGACCTTAGAAAGTTGAATGATTCCTACATGCATGATCCATTTTCGACTCCGTTTACAGAAGAGGTCCTTGAAGGAGTAGGGGGTCAGGAGATGTATTCCTCCACAAATGGCTTTTCGGGGCACCACCAGATCCATATTGCAAAGAAGGATCGTCATAAGACCACGTTTGTCACTGAATGGGGTTGTTTTCAATATACAGTCATGCCCTTTGGGCTGAAGAATGCGCTAGCAATATTTTCTCGAGTAGTTGACGCTGTGTTTAAAGATTTTATTCAAAAGTTCCTGCAAGTATATATGGATGATTGGACAGTATATGGGATAATTAGGGACCATCTTGACAACTTGCGATTGATGCTAGAAAGGTGTCGACAGCATCAGATTGCATTAAATTCTAAGAAGTGCATTTTCTGTGCACCATTTGGAATGCTACTCGGACACATAGTATAAAAGGAAGGTATGTTGGTTGATCCAGCAAAAATCATGCTAATTCTTAGTTTGTCGTTGCCAACGAATGTGAAGATGCTTCGAGAAATACTGGGGCACACGTGGTACTATAGCAAGTTCATCAAAGGATATGCTACAATTACTGCCCCTATGCAGAAGCTATTAAAGAAGGATGTTTCATTTGAGCGGATTCAAGAATGTCAAGAAATTTTTTACACACTGAAGGCCAAGATGGTCTCTGCACCCATATTGGTATTCCCTGATTAGAATAAGGAGTTCCATGTGCATGTCGATGCCTCCTTTGTTAAGCTGGGGGTTGTCCTTGCGCAACCAGGTGAGGGAAACCTAGATCACCCAATCGCATATGCTTGTAAGAAGTTGTCATTTCTTGAATGAAATTACACAACGACTGAAAGACAAGGCTTGGTGATAAGTTTATGCCTTGCAAAATTTCAGGCATTATTTGTTAGGCAGTCACTTCAATATGTTCACCAATCATTTTGCTTTGCAATATTTGGTCAATAAGCCTGTGTTGGGGGGGGAGATCTGTCAATGCCCGCTACTTTTTTAGGAATTTGAATTTGAAATAGTTGTGAAGCCAAGGCAATTGACTACTAGTCCTGATCACCTGTCTCGCATTGAGACTGGAGAAGAACCTACCAAGATTGATGATGGATTTCCAGAAGTGTAATTATTTCGTGTCGATATCGCAGATGATCATTATGCCCCAATCATTCAGTTCTTAGCCACTAGTGTTTCCCCTGAGAACCTTTCAACCAGTTAGAAGAATCAGTTGGTAGTAAAGGCTTCAGATTTCCAGCTGATTGTTGGGTAGTTATACAAGCTTGGACTAGATGAAATCTTGTGATGGTGTATCCTACCGCATGAGTAGGGACCCATTCTAGAAGAAGCACATGCAGGAATCGTGGGAGGTCACTATGGAGGAAGGGCTACTGCACGGAAGCTGTTGCACATCGAGATATGGTGGCCTATGTTGCATAATGATACCGCATACTATGTGTGGAGTTGTGACGTCTGCCAGCGCGTCGGTAAACCATCGCGGTGGGATGAGATGTCGCTTGTGCTGCATGTAACTCTACACCTTTTGATAAATGGGCCATGGATTTTGTGGGTCCAATTAATCCAGTGAGGAAGAGGACTGGTGCATGATACATAATTACCGCAACTGACTATATGACTAGGTGGGCAGAGGTCACACCATTTATGGATTGTGCCATTGTGACAGCAATGAAGTTCATATTCAAGAATATTGTGAAATGGTTTGGGTGTCCCAGGATATTGATGAATGACCAGGGAAGTCACTTTATCAACCGTACTGTGAGAGTGCTAACTAAGGAGTTGTAGGTGCAACATAAGAAAAGCACACCATACCATCTGCAAGTGAATGGGACTACTAAAGTGTTCAACAAAATTTTGGAAATGGTGTTGACAAAGGTATGTAATGCTAATCACGATGACTGGGACTTGAAAAATCCAGCAGTGCTATGGGCCTATCGTACCACTTGTAAATGGTTGACAGGACAGACACCGTTTAAGCTAGTATATGGGCAAGAGGCAATCATGCCCATTGAATACATCGTTCCTAGTTTGCACATCACTGTGGCGACCGGCATGGATGATGTAGAAGCATTAGAAGAGTGCATTGCATAGTTGATCCAGCTTGAAGAGGACCACTTTATTACAGGATTCCACCAACGCATTGCGAAGGATCGACGGAAGGCATGGCATGATTGTCACATAAAGAATAAACAGTTTGCAGAAGAATATTTGGTGTTGTTATACAACAACAAGTTCATGAAGCATCCAGGTAAGTCATAGGTGCACTAGTTAGGCACATATCTTGTTCATTCCATTACTTTTGGAGGTGTGGTTCAGTTACAGCAATTAGATGGTGTGGTACTGCCGATGATCGTCAATGGGAGTTGCTTAAATCCCTATAAGACAAGGTCAAAGCTGCGCACCACTTGAGGCACTTTAAAAAAAACAAAATATAGTAGCAAGGCGAGCCTAGGGGAATAGGCCACACAAGGATAGGAGTTAGTAGCGATGGAAGGGAGACCACTTGCGACAGTTGAGGAGTAGGGGTTGGTCAAATCAGCAATAAATGCAAGTAGTTTAAATAGTTGGCTGGTGGTGCTTATTGAAGATTAATGGTCGATCTGATCGTTAGTACCTAGGGTGATATTGCCAGCGGATTTGGTGTCATTACTGCTAGATTTGGTCATGATGGACATGGTGGATTTGGAAATGATGATTTCAAATTGGGAAATGGCTATAAAAAGCACGCAAGACGTGAGAGGAAGGAATTGCTCAAAGCAGTTCAATTGAATGAGAAAAGTATTGAGCCAAGTATAGTTGAAGAGTCTTGAGTGTGAGTTGTGAAGTAGAGGTGCAGATTTTTCGGGTGCATAGTAAGGATTAGGGAGTGCGACATGCTGAGCGACCTCGACGCAATTTATATTTTTAGTGAGCAGGAATCCCCCATTCGGCCCACGGCCATTAAGGAAGAATTCATGAGCATGCCGGTAGGATCTTCATCAATCCCCAAAGGAAATTAGAAGGCTCAGAATCCTAGTTCCATGCCGTCATAGAAGAGGCACACCCGCACTTTGGCTAAAGTGCAAGGAGAGAGGACTGCATAGACTAGGCCATGGAGCGCGAGAGTTATAGATTCTGCGTTGGCCAGGGTTGTCTCTGTCAATGATATCCTGGGATATGTCACTCCAATGCATTTGGGAGTGAAGTCAAGGTATCCCAAGAAGAGTCAGAAGTATCCACCCAAATTGTCGCCGCTGCCGGAAGGGATGACTTGCTCGGTAGATATCATCCCTGACTTGATCAAGCAGAAGTTTGAATACCACAATTTGTTGTTGCTCAAAGATGTCTAAGATGATCCCTATGAATCAATTTCGATGGGTCCTGGTGCACCGATTCAAAGGATTCCTCAACCATAAGCTAGTGGGTTGAATAAATCTGGATTGTTGGGGCTCATTAAGATGCCTCAATTTGGGCGACTGAACAAAGCTCATGCATGCATCAAAAAAAACTTGGTCTTCTTTCATGGTGGGACTCTTTGGTTGAATGATCCTATTCCTATCACAGTTGACTTAATTGCAAACATTACCTGCTTGCTGAAGGGCGTGGAAGATCCGGCCCAGTATATCCGTAGGAGGGATAATGACAAGAAGCTTTCCTAGTAGCTGAAGGAGAGATTTTGCTTGCAGTGTGATGGTCATGCCTATCATATCAACAACATTAATGACCAGGTGTTGCATATCAAGGCATGCATTTTGGAGAGAAAGATTGTCTAGAGGAGTCAACCAATCTAGTGAAACTATGGCATTGTCGCATTTACACAAAAATGCATAGAGGGTGTGCAAATGAATTGGTCCTTGTTTTTTCTCAACTAGTTGTTCGACAATGCTCTCACTGCTCAGGTCGAGCTGCCATTTTCCTATAGTTGGCTGTTAATTCTCATTGCGCTTGTCGCATGGATGGAACTAGAAGATTATCAAACGATGTGGTGAAGGTGTGCCAAGGTGCATGCTATCAGAATTTGTGGTGGGTTGAGGAGCCCAGTTGACAAGTGGACTGTGCGATCCATTTTTGGTCTATTGGGAAGCATTGTAAGCCGTAGCTCTCAAAGTTCCCTGCTTATCCCATTATGCAACAGCTAAGTATCACCCACTCATTCAGTTTTCTATCGGGCCTCATTCCATTTATATCCAGGCGAGGCGGGACCCTAACAAGTAGTGGCTACCTATGGCCTACAAATTTACTGATGAAGAATTGGATTCTCTCATTTAGGAGTGTCCGAATCAATGGCACAACCCCATGATCCAGGAGGATCCACCAGATGATGCCCCTAACGAGCCTGTCTAGAAGGAGCTAAGTGTTCACGACTCCAACAATGAATTGTTGACGAAACCTGATGCCGAAGCACAGCACATGCAGGAGAAAACTCAAACCAAATGGTGCCTAGAATACAACACGGGCAGGGGTACCTGACTAGGGATGGAGGACCAACTGAAGTGGCTCATCAAAGTGGTCACTGACTCCTATAAGGTTGTGACGCACGCAATATGAGAGTCCAACCATGAAGGGTTTGTTGCGGTAAGAGATAAGTTGAATTCTATTTATGATGTTGTTTCTAGGAAGACACCTGAGAAATAGGTGATGCAGGAGTTCTCGTCGATCAGCACCGAGCCACGGGATAGGAACATTCAAGTTCCCTCAACTGCGATCGACATGGGGAGTGAAGAAGTGAACATGTTAGTGTAGCTGATCTAGAACATTGCATTGGATCTTAACGAATTACCCTCTCAAGCGCTTGTGGATATGCAGAACGTTGTCTCCTAGGAATTGGCCAATAGGAAGAAGGAGCTTAGTAATGGGTATGTGTGGTCACAGAGCGCAGCGGAGAAGCTGCAGAAAGAAGCTAAGGAGCTGTATTAGGTTAGGGTGCAGCTGGAAGAAGAGAATGTACAGGATATTGAGGCATTGAAGCAAGCACATGCCAAGCTATAGCGCAAGGCTGCTGAGGAAATAACCGAGCTTAAGAAGGCACAAGACTGCCTTATCATTGAGAAGGTGTAGCTTTGCTCAAGTTGTTGCCCAGTCAAGAAAGTTGTTGATGAGGCATGTAAACATATCTTTGAGAGCACAGTCGATCTTACTGTATTCACTAAGGCCAAGCAACTTGGGGAAATGATTGTTCAGCTCCAGGACACCAATCTTCTGCTCAATTCCCTGTTCCATCCAGTGACACTACCGGAGCAGGTTGTTGAATGGAAGGCTACTATTGAGGAGATAGTGGCCTATTTTGAAATAATGGAGCAAGAAGCAAAGACAATAACGGAGGCGATAATAGAGTTCTGGCAAAGCATTTTCTAGGATGAACAACTTGACCAGTTGACCACGCATGCGTAATAAGTTGAAGGATAGTTGAAAACACTGAAGACGTCGTTGCAAGCACTGCGAATCATGCTGCAGATCATGTGGTCTGAGGAGTTGAAGGACCTATAGTAGAGAGATTTCCATGCCCAATAAAGCCAACAAAAGCATCGTGCCTAGTTCGTTGAGTTTCAAGACATTGGTAGGCAGTTGGCTGTCAAAGCAGTCGAAACACTGCAGGCGATGCAAGAAAGTTGGCAGATGGTCAATGTTAAGGCTAGGGAGGCACAACCCATGCAATAGGATTTTCTCAACTGTTAAAGCGCTACCGAAAGAGTTCAACTCAAGGTTCGAGAGATCTCGCAGCTGTTTGAATATTTCAAGGCCAAGACATCGGCATATACCCTATCAACCTGACGTGGCTCAAGGATGAGACACAAGACTGTGTTGGGGGCCTGTTGGTAGGGATTTTGGGTAAGTGAGTTGTGCAACGTCACAGCAGCTATGCAATCTCACGCGACACTGCACAAGGCTAGATCAGCATGATGGGCAGAAGAATAACCGCTTTTGAATATTTAATGTATTAATTGACCATGTTTTGTGGAATTAGGTCATTAGTGGTTACAAGTTAGTTATAAGTGGACCTTTGATGTAAAGGCACAAGCCTATATATAGAACTAGCTTTGCAATTGTAAGAGGATGATCAACATGTTACAAGTCCAAGTCAATATCTGAGAGTGATCAATCTGTTGCGATCTGTCTATGGTCTTGATGAGTCTTCTATTTTGAACAATCTGCAATCTGTCTGTGTTAGATACTAAATTTTGGGATGTAATCAGTCTCCTACTGTGGAGAATAATTATCTATTTTGGATATGTTGCGCAGAATTAATATGACATGATGAACCTTACCTAAATGATGTCTTCTATTTTCATGTTTCCTCTATTGCGATGTCAATGAGAAGTCTATTGAATCTGTTTATGATTTACTAATGTTGCTGCAATGAACTAATGATGCGATCTATCCCAATTCTGTCGCAATTCTGATGAATGATGATGAAGCTTATTAAAGTTTTTTTATTAATGATACTGTTGCGATAACACTCTTGTGATAAATGAGTGATGTGATCTGTTAGATCAGTAGTTATGAAGATGAATTGTGATAACTATCTTATTTATGTCGAGTGACTTGGAGTAATCTGATAATTATGTTGTTGAATCCACAGATGCCATATCTTTCCTTCTTACTGCTGAAAACTTGGTTCCAACAGCTCTCCCTTGAATACCTCGGGTGAGACTTTATTCGCTCTGTGGATGCTACTGGGCAGGGTAAAACCTATCTCGATCAGTGCTCAGGGAGATCGTGCTGGTTGGGCATCAACAAAGTGAGAACCCCTATCAGCGAGGCTTTGTTTATGGGTTTTTTCCAACAGTTGGTGCAAGACATGTTTTTTATATGGTATAGCATGAGAATGGGTGTCCCATTACTCCATCACCTTCTATCTAATTCCCTCTTCCATCCTATATTTATATGGTTGTTTGCAAATAAGATCCCAACAAGTAGCTTCATCATTTTCATTTATCTTTACCCTGAATTTAGTGTATTTGTACAGTGTTTTTCTTGAAACATGGAGCAAATTTGACATTGTTGTGACCATTCAATTTCTTTAGGTGCTTCGTGCCACAATAGAAGTTGTAATTTCCCTACGAGCAGCTATGATATCAGTTTTTCTTGACTTTCCAAATGTAGATAGTGCAGTTATTACATTCTCACATGCATTTTTATTTTTAACATCCTTAAAACCCAACAACTTTGTGGCACATTTCATTTTTTGTGTTTTAGCAATCCATGTAGGATTTGATATTATGTAATCACTAATTGTTGTTCAAAGTACAACTTTATTACGTTACTAACATGCTATCTGATTGTCCGATCAGGGATCGGGTTCCCGAACTCTTCTTGTGTGGAATCATCCAACCCTCTTAAACAATTTGTAGCCATTCAAACGTTATTGAAGCTCCCAATTACTCTTGATAAATCAGAGGGTGCACGATCCTGTGATGGTTGGCCAGAATCTATCCCTGCATAAATTAATTGAATTTTGAAACCTGAATAAGTTATTGAATTTTGAAATTGTTTAGTTCTCTGACCAAATAAGGGACCTTTAAATTGGTCAATTTCATTGTCTTTCAATGAAAAATAAGCAAATTAGAAAATTTTAAACAAATGCAATATGCAAGAAGAGTTGTTTTTAAAGCACGAAAATTAAATGTCATTGCGATAAAATATTCCTTAAGGCAATATGATAAGATTCTTTAGAAATTATAAAGAGTTTTGCATCATTTAGAAGATCAAAATGATTACCATCATGGTGTCTTATGCATATAATTTACACTTATGTGAGTCTGTATTTGATGCAACCTATGACACCCATTGCACAAACTTTAATATAAAATCCATTGGTCCACAAGTTACGTTAACACAGAATGGACAATCTTTGTGTATGCTTGCAATCAATTCTCTTTTCGTAAAAAATAATAACTTCATATAAGCATGCTAGAAAAAAATATAACTTCATAAACTATAATATTTTTGATGAAATAATGATAATTGTTTAATATCTCCATGACAATTTTAACCATAGATTCACATTTTATTTTACTTATCATATTGCAATTGTTTGTTAAAAATTAGCAAATAAATACAAGTTCAAGAATAACATTTTATTTTACTTATCATATTGCCATTGTTAGTTAAAAAATTAGCAAATAAATTATACAAGCTTGAATAACATTTTATTTTAAGTTTATCATATTCCCAGTGTTTGTTAACAAATTAACAAATAAATACAAGCTTGAATAACATTTTATTTTAGTTATCATATTGTCATTGTTTGTTAAAAATTAGCAAATATATATACAAGCTTGAATATCCTCTAAATGTGTTGATTTTCATATATTTACAATGATCTCTTACATCTCATATTCAAGCCTAATGAATTCTTGAATTTGCCATAACTGTTGATTTTATTTGAGATCATCATTGTCATCAATGATTAAAGCCATATGATTCCTAGTCATTTGTACATGATTATTGACGATTGCTTAAGTTCAATCAAGTGCGTCACTTGTAAGTTAGTTTGTCACCAAAAAATTCAATAAATTTAAACATACAATATATTCAATTAAAGCATTATTTATAAATTATTCATGATCTTGTTTAGAGTGTACAAAGCCTTGAACCAACTTCTACAAAGGCTTTCCATTTATTCTACATATACTATATTTCATTAATTATTGCACACACAACTATTGAAGTTGTGCGCCATTGTTATGAACAATTAGTTTCTATATTAAATACAAATTGTAATGTTAATTATCATCATTATAGGAGGTCTATGAAAATGATTTTATATGTTCATTAATATGGGTGATAACCAATTTTTTTTAATTAAATTTTAAAAATTTAAATAATTTTCATCAATGCACAATATGAAATATCAACATAGTACATGTATACACCATGTAATGTGTAACATAGAGTATTCAATGTGTAACATAGAAAATGTAATGTGTAACATAAAACATGAAATATTAGTATGTAATAGGATATATATAAATTATGAATTTGAACACTATGAAAATGAATACATGAATATGAAATTAAAATAATATTAAAATTGATGAAAATAGATATAAGGCTATAGAAAGGATGACGAAAATAAATACAATATTAAGAGGAGGAGATGCAAGTCAACTTATGATGGTGCAATCAACTCTCATTGAGCCAATTTTGTAATGGTTAACATAAAAAATTTATATATGTGAGGCTATATTATCAAATTATAATTCATTTGCATGTAATGCTATATTATCAAATTAAAAAATTCATTTATATGTGAGGTTATGTGAGGCTAATAGATATATGCATATTCATTTAGAACTAGATATTATTCTAGAATATTATGCACTATAATTATATATATTCATCAACCGTTCTCTAATTTCATTGGACAGCTAGTTACTCATACTATAATACACTTACTTTGTATATATGTAATTTAGTGTAGTGCTTAAACATTTTTTTCAATTCTTTCACAACACATACCATTCTTTCACATGTACATAAGTGGTTTTAGAAAGTTGTATATATACATTCACATACAATGTATATAAGTTTATGAATTGATTACAAAATTATAATTAAATTCTAAACAATTTAACATATCTATATATATATATAACATGCATATATATAATGAACTAGAACACTACAAAATTGAATATATGAATATGCAATATGAAATTATACAATGTACATACAATTATGAATACATACATATCATACATATATATATATATGCACATACAATGTATATAAGATTATGAATTAATTACAAAATTATAATTAAATTCTAAACAATTTAA
>LPNX010486765.1:103777-257710 GCA_001517045.1 Pseudotsuga menziesii
TATGAAAATGAAATTATAAGTATGAATATAAAATTGCATAACTTTTAAATCGTACCAATATTGTTAGAAATGGCATTTGATTCTCCCATCATAGGTTGATTTGCAACTTCTTCTCCTCTCAAGATTGCTCTCTTTTTCCTCTTTATTTCTATATCTTTCTCTTGTATTTCTTCGGTGTTGCTTTGATTCCTAGTATATATTTTACTTCGGCGTTTCTTGCTTCCCATTGTGATTAATCAACAATCCTAATTCATACCCACACAATATGTAAACACAATACACAATGCTAAATTTGCATTAGAACAAAAGCATTGTTTCAAATAGGTTAGCCAATTGTGAAGGATAAAATTAGTAACATGTTTATGTTTTATGTTTTATGCTTATATATAACCTTTAGTAATTCGGGTGGGAAATGAGGTTGGAAACGTATTTGGAATGAAATTAATGCCATCAATGCATAATTTCATTCCCAGGCATTTTTGTTTAGGATTTTAACAAAAATAGGACCTCGAACGAGGTCGTAGCTCGATCGAGGGTTTCAAAACTACCTCGATTGAGGTTTTAATAGTAGCTTGATCGAGGGTTTATTAGACCCCCAATCGAGGGTTTAATAAACCATCGATCGAGATACATACCTCAATCGGGGGCTTGAAAAACAGAGAATTATCCCTCTTACAGGAAAATCAATGTTTCTATGTGTCTTCTAGGGGTGTATTTACCCTGCCATTCATGGCACATAACTAAGAAGAGTTTGTACCGATAGATTCATCACCGAATCCTCTATACATTGAGGTATCATGCATGCATTTTGGAATTCATATGGGTTTTTTTAATTCATTCTAAAACTTACACTTAGAAAACCTAAGAACAACTTCAAAGAAACTCAAAGAAAAATATGCAAGGTAAAAAATACACATCCAAAAATTTCTTTAAAATGCACAGCCCACAGATTGACACGTCCTATTCAAAAGGGTATCTTTGGTTTTTCAATTTTAGAAAAAAGTGAAAAAAAAGTTGGGATTGACATACGTGTATAAAATGATGCTGAAATCAGATGTGGTCACTTTCGAAAAATAATAAATAATTGTATATTGTGAAATAAATTAACAAAAAAATATACATACCATAGTGCATTTTGTCTGGATAATGCTCATTCTATATATTTTTTAATTATTAATGTAATATTGAATTATTGGGGTGGGACATGAGCCACTTATTAACTTCTTCAAATTTTTAAGGTCACACAGTTCATTAAATGTGAAATTTCACACATTAAATGACATCAGAATATTTTAAAACAAATATCATTGGGAAGCCAACATAATATTCTACAATTTGGTTTTTTACTACCAGTCGAAATTCACATGGCATATATGCGTTTCGAGGGCTTCTATCTAGCACATGAGTAAAAAATCAGGTTTTCATTGCCAAATTTGGCCAAAAAGTGTTATCCACATTAATGCATTTACCCCTTCTTGAATGAGTTCTGAGAAGAAATGTGAAATAAGATGCAAAGTGATATGTTGTATGGCCCTTGTGGATTCTCAGTTCGATGGAAATTATAGAATGAAACTTAGCTTTGCATGTTGCAGTAAAAGAAAAAGTTTGTTAGGTGATCTATGAAAAATAGCTTCCCTTGTGATCTCCACTAGAAAGGTAACTAGTGGCAATATTGAAGGGGTACTAGAAATAACTTAGGGGTATTTCTTGTATTGCAGTTGAAAGGAAATTACTAATCGTGTGACTTATTAAACATGACTCAGGTAGCTTTATTGAAAATAAACTTCATGTATTTTGTTGAAAAGTAACTTGTGGGAATGCTAGAGAATGGTAAGGTATTATTGTTAATCCCACAACTGCTATGTTAAGTGATACAGGAAACACATGAGTTGCAGCACCCAAAGGATGAGGGAACACTACCAACTCACCTAGGAAAAGCATACAAAACAATAGTTAGTTCAACCAGCCGCTAGAGCTAAACAAAAGGTAACTGATCTTGTTTGATGAATGTCAAGAGGAAGTACAAGGCCATAAGGAATAATTTGAATTTTTTACCTCTAATTAACTCTTTCTTGGGAATCTTGGTTTAGTACTGAGAGTATTGTTAACACTTGGTGTGTTTTGTTTGGACATCCAAGAGAAGCCAGAAAGGCACTTGCAACAAAAATACTTATAAAATATATAGGCATTGTAAGTAAATTTGTTCCAATAAAGTAATAAGTTTACCTATCGGTGAATAGGGAAAATAAGAATACTAGAACCTTTGTGAATCTTGAAAGCTAATGATGTTAGATTCTGATTCATGTATATGATGTTGATATTAACCTTGGTAGACATGCATATGTATGTGCATATGATGATTGGCATGGATTGGTTGAAAAAGTATATAGTAGGGTTAAATTATGTTAGAAATGTTGACCTTGCACCCAACAGATGGAGCCTCTGTCGATAAACCATTTTAGGATCTATGAGGATATTTGAAAGGAAGTCGTACGTGGGAAAATAGCTTTTCCAAATGCTCGAATGGAGTTCAGAATTGCACAAAGACAAGTTTGGAGAATTTGGACAGAGATCGATTGATTGATTCTATGATCAATAGACAAAGGGATATTGTGAATGAAACTAAGAATTCCTCTAATAAATTCGACTGTGTATCACCTAAGTTAAAGATTTGTAACTTAGACCAATCTATGGCCGAGGATAGATTCCACAAATGAGTGTTAAAAGTAAGATATAAATATTTAATGGCCAAAGTCAACTTAACCTGTGTGGGTAGATCTATGGTTGATATCTGGTGAACGGGATGATCCAACAGTTTGGGGGGAATCCTGCTGAACTAAATTGCATGGAGATTAAATTGTGGAAGGTGGACCTGAAATTCCACTGTATTGTTTGACTAGAGATAGAGCCAATGACCCTGGAACATTCCGCTCGAAGGAAGAGCATGGAATATAAAAGGTGAGTGGGGCTGCGGAATTGGAAATTAATCGTTGCGAAGAAGATCAAGATCAACAAATGAGGTTGATTGTGGGATCCAATCAATGGCTCAGAGATATTTCGCTAGGTGAAATAGTATGATCGAATAAAATCTTGACGGGCGCAATACTTTATGAAATCCTACCTATGAACATTGAAGTCCACCATTGATCTAGATCTGACAGTCCTTTGGTCATTTTGTTGGGGAAATATCAAGGGATTTAATTGATGGAGATGGGAGCGAAATCATTTATGAAATCAAATCCACAACGGATTTGAAATCCTCTATTGGTTGATCTCCTGTGGGACCCTTTGCCTAGTGGGGTTAATTTAGTAGTTTTACCAAGTTCAGAACCAAACTAAATCTACTGACATTCCATCTAAAGACTATTACAATGGAGCCTAGCATCAGATTCAGAGTGTCCTTTCACTAAAATCAAACCAGTAAGCTACATTAAGTAGTGATACAGAAGAATGAACAAAGAATGTTTAGTTAATAAAATCCTGAACATAATATGTGGTGAAGGGCGCAATGAGTGTGAGATGGTCTAGTATGAAGGAATGATGAAAATGATTGCTTAATCATGGGTATGGAAGGTTTCTTTCAGTTACATAAAAAGGTGTAATTTTTGGTTATTTTAATGATCCATATAAGATAACCATATAGTGTCCTGGAAATGGTAGTAGATAATATGGTCAAATTACTTAGTATTGTAATTTTGAGGATCACTTCAGAGATTAGTGTAAATCTTGTAGAGGCCCACAAAATTGCTTGGATGTTTGGAAGTTATAGATTGCAGGTATAATTGACTAAAGACATGGCATTATGGTTATGTCCAATAAAACAAATACAAGAATCTACCATGTGATGTTGCTAACTATTTTGGTATAATATTCTTGTGATTTAAGTCTTCTTCTGTTATATAGATGTGATCTGCTTTTCTACTGTATCGATGCAATATTTTTTCTACTACTATCTGTTGCACTATGAGTAGATATGTCTTATGGACAATGCTGCAGTTTTAGAAATATTGGGATAATTGTATGATGCTATAATGATTGCATAATTTTTGAACACTCTACAAGTTGAGGAAATGGTGTAAAGTCGACTGCAAAATATGGATCTACCAGTTATGATGTCCTTTCATCGGATCCTCGTATCCTCCTCCCCACTACCGGAAACTCAATTTCGATAGCTCTCCCTTGAATGCCTCAAGTGAGACATCATCTTCTCCGCAGACGTTGCTGGGCAAGGTAAAACCTATCTGGTCCGGTGCTTAGAGAGATTGCACTGGTTGGGTGTCGACATAGTTGGAACCCCTGTAAACGAGGCTTTTTTTGTGGGTTTCACCAACAAATGGTTTCGTTGCCAGGACCTAAGTTACTATTAAGAGGAGGATATGTTTTGGCACCCAACTCAACTCAAGATCAAAGGGTGGTTTGATCTAAAGTTGCGGGAGTTTGCTGAAGCTGAAAATCAAAATTTGAAGTTGTCGATGGGCCACTGGATGGACAGATGTATCCACGACGGTCCTCACGAATGGTTCTTTTGTGAATTTCTTTTCCTTTTGCAAGAATGGTTGGAAAATTTCACTAAGAATAAGACAAACTTTAAAGGAGGAGTTACAAGAAACAAATAATAGGGAATCGCGGGCAGTTGAAGCATGGTTGGATAGTATCTTAGAAGGATACATCACCAAGTTTGTGGTCGACACCAATAAGTCCTTTAGCTAAGCAGAAATAGATTTCTTCAGTGGACCACGAGGAAGATTCTTGTTGTCGCTGTAGCTATCCATTAAGCAACTAGTTTGTGAAAAAGGTATTCTAAAGATGGACCAAGAGAAGTGGAACTCTGGTGTGCGGAGGATGTAGGCACCACGATGGAAGGGGGGAGATGCATGAAATGGTAAGGGGTAGATGGGCCTGAGTTCTGGTGATAATGTGAAGGTCATTGAGGAAACAAGTGGTTGTACAAGCGGACAAGCAAGGTTTTGAGAGAAGAGGCAGAGGACAGGAGAAGGTCTTGCCATGATCAAATTGCAATGCCATGAAGAACAACCACACAGGATAAAGCGACCTTTTGTGATGATGAGGATGACCAGGCATAGGTTACACCTAAAAGGACAATAGGATCTAACCCCAGTAGTAATGTGCCCATGCATCTGCACACAACTCCACCTCAAGGAAAAAATACACATTTTGCATCAACTTGCCCGACGTGTCAACAACAGTCTACTAATAGAGCACCAGTAGGAGGAAGAAGTCACGGGATGGTAGGAGACGAAATGAATTTACCAATATTCAATGGGAATGGCACCAATGATCCAGAGCAGTACTGGGTCTTATGTGAGGCAATATCGACCGCCTGACAAACTGTCGATAATGATGTTAAGAAAAGTCAGCTGGCCACTACTCTAAGGGGCCGTGCGCTACAATGGTTCATGAGATTCACGCGGATCTATCAGGGAGGTACCGCAAAGACATTAGATGAGATCCAAACAGTATTATTTGAATAATTTAAGAAGCCAAAATCTGAGGCTCAGTATATTACTGAATTGAAGGAGATAAAATAGTTCCCCGATGAGACGATTTGGGACTTTGATCAGCGGTTTAAGACATTGATGGCTCAGGTCAATTTTCAGATGAGTGATGTTCAGCACAAGGAATGGTTCATCACCATGCTTGTCCCACATATCATACAACTGCTAATATAGAAAAATATTGTGACACAGAGTGAGGCTCTGGAGACCACAATGAAATTGGAGGGATCACCAGTAGGAGAATATGCGGTCAGAATGAACCAGATTCAAGTGCAGTTGGCCAATTTGACACTTCAACTACAAGATATCAAAAAGGCCAAGGAATATTGTGATTATCTTTGGTGCACCTTTTTCCATGTAGGTGGACATACCAAGGACACCACTACATTTCGAAACTATTTGCTATTAGGAGCCCTGAATCCATTGAGTTGTGCTAGTGTACCATAGTGTCGCATATGTCATGCCTATGCGAATCGACATGAGAACTATGATTACTTGCAGAATATGGTTACTAAGGCAAAAAATTTATACTGTACATTTTGTCGGTCATTCGGACATGATGACAAAAACTGCAGAGCTTATGATTTGCTCCAGGGAAGGACGTATGATTCATACTTTTTGAAAGGTGAGGACCCCCAAACAGTGCAAGCACAGCCATAAGTATTACAACCCATGGCTCAAGTGTTGTATACACCACCACCTCCATTGCAGTTTGTCCCCACGCAGCCATAGTAACAGTTTATAGCACGGCCACAGTTTGCACCTCAACCGCAAATGGTGGTACAATCACAGTATAACTAGGCACCATGACCATAGTATAATCAGCCACAATGTCTTCAAGCTGCGCACTGTATCCAACAGTAACCAACCCCACCATAGCAACAGATGGCCCAACCACAGTTTCAGCAAGGAGGAGCCCAAGGAGGATTTCGTGGGGGGTTCAAAGTTCGAGGAGGAGGATGAGGTTGTGAATCGATCTAGTGCTACACTTGTGGGGTATTTGGGCATTATCAGAGGGAGTTCCCTCATGCACAATTTACATACTGTGTAGCCAATGATAATAATGTTAAAATATGTCATTAGTTGATTACAAAATGGCAGGCAGGAAATATTCCTCAGTTACAGAACATGCAGAATCAGAATCAGCCTGCATTCCAATTACAGAACCAACTGGTAATGAAGAACCAGGTCCCACCACAAACTCAAACCCAAACCCCGCCTCAAACTCAGAACCAAGCAATGAATCAGAACTAGCCATTGAACTTAAATGAAGGATCGACAGTTGCCACTATTCAGGCCGAGCCACAAATGAAGGATGTCGACATTGGGATCATCACTCGCACTGGTGCGACAACTAGAGACAATGGACCATGGCTGCAAGTTCAGCTCAATGGTGAGAAAAAGGTCACATTTGATATTGCGAAAGAGAAAGATACCTTCTTTAACGTAAATAATTAAATCGGGATAAATCCGAGTAAGTTACCAATTGTTGATATGCCATTTGCTTTTGATCCATCTATAGAGGCAGGACCATCGCGGGATCATGGTACCTTGTGAAAGTTCTTTGAGCGTTGTCTATCGTTGGCATGGGACTCTAATGCCCTTATCAAGCTTGATACATTATTGCACCACCCGGATAAGACAGTGAAGGATTCTACTATAAATTACTTGAAAAAAAGGAACACATGGAAGGAGATGTGGATGAATATCTAGATTGGTGATTATGAGGTTGACTCGGTCATTTTGGATCTTGGATCAGATGTAAAAATTATGACCAAGAAAACCTGGTAATTGATGGGAAAGCCAACATTGGGATGGTCCTCAGTACATTTGTGACTAGCAAATCAGGCGAAGGTGTAGCCCATTGGTCACGTTTCAAACTTGGTTGTTGAGATTGAAGGTATGAAAATGCATGTTGACTTTGATGTGATAGAAGTCGTAGAAGATATTGGTTCCTATCTCGTGCTACTCGAGATCGGATGGGCTAATGATATCATGGCATTTATCAACTTCAAAAAATGCGTTATGACATTTGAAAACTACGATGTCAGGGTCATTACTCCTATGGACCCTTAGGAAGGACGACAATATATTGAACCTATAAAAGATGAAGTCGGGAGAAGTTGGGATCATGCTTATAACATCTCTGAAGATTATATCCATCCTACCATCGATGGTGAACTTGTATGGAATGGCACAAGTTCCACGTCCTCTAACTCTGAAGACGCTCTAGAAAATTGGCAGAATCGGTTGCATGAAGTATCATTCAGGAAATGCAGGTTGACTACACAGTCTCTCTGGAATTTTGCAACTAAGACTGTTGAGTTTCCCATGTATGACATACTGTCAGGACTATCAAATCTCTTTCAAGAATTTGAAGAGAAAGTTTTTGAATCACAAAGGATATTGGCTCTTGATGTAGCATTGAAGGCTACTTCGACTTGATGGTCGGCGACACACAAAAAAATGATCCATGACTGGGAATAGTGTCGCATATTTATGATGGTCCGCTTTGTCGATTTAGAGGTCTATCATGCTAGGAGGTATGATAGATGGAATTATCCCACAAGTCATTTAATCAAGTGTCAGACTTTATGGGCGTCACGACCCAGAGATGAATGGGTCCATGCTTTCGTTCACACTCTGGAAGAAATTCCAAGATATTGGTATGTGCCAGCAGTGTTGCACAGGACTATCACCACTTGGGAGGAGTTGTTTATTTTTTTTGCGCAAACATTTAGTTTTTAGGACATCAACCTAGAGGTATGCAATGCCTTACAAATCATTTATGATGGTGTACTCAAGGTCACCCCTGTCGCCTATCCATTTGATCCACATTGGCATTATTTCTAGGCAGACATTTGTGCGACCCATCATGCAGGACATCCCATTGATTAGCACTGAGCCTCGGTCCAGAAACGTGTGAGTTCCCTCGACTGTGATCGATGTAGGAAATGAGTAAGTTCAGCAGTTGTTGCAACCAATCCAGAGCGTGGCTTTGGACCTAAACAAGTTGTCTGCTATGGAGTTAGTGGAGTTGCAGCACGTTGCCACCATGGAATTGGTAGAACGACAAAAATAACTCACTGAGGGCTATGTTCAGTCACAGAGCATCGCAGAGAAGCTACATAAATAGATGGATGAGCTACATCAAGTTTGGGTGCAGTTGGAAAAAGAAAAAGTTCAAGAAATCGACACCTTGAAGGTGACACAGGCTGAGATGTAGTGAAAAAGGAGCAAGACCGCCTGATCATTGAACAGGAACAGATGTGTTCCAGGTGCAGAAAAGTTGAGCAGGTTGTTTCTAAATCCTGCCAGCATATTTTTGAGAACATGGCCGACCTCACCCCAGTCGAAAAGGATAAACTATTAGGGAAAACTATTGTTCAACTTCAGGATAATAACCTGATGCTCCAAGCCCTGGTACAATCGACAATGTAGCCGGAGCAGGATACGGAAAGGAAAGCCTCCATTGAAGACATTGCAACTAAGTTTGAAAGCATGGAGCAGGAGGCTAAAACCATTATGGAAGCAACAACGTAGTTTTGGGAGAGCTTTATCCAGGATGAGCAGCTTAATCAGTTGACCACGCAAGTGCAAGAAGCCGAAGTTCAACTGACAATCGTGAATAATTCACTGAGGGATATGCCACTAATGGTGCAGATCACACAGGCTGAGGAACTGAAGGATTTACAATAGAGAGTCACCCGTGCACAGGAACGCCAACAAAAGTGTCGCACTCAGCTTGATGAATTTTAGGAAATCGGTGGACAGTTGGTTGTTAAAGCAGTCGCCACGCTACAGGTAGTACAAGAGAATTGACAAATGATCGACATCAAGACACAAGAAGAGCACCTAGTGAAGCAGGATTTGACTAATTGTCAGAGTACTTCCGACACAATCAAGCTCTAGGTATGGGAGATTGCACAGCAATTTGAATATTTCAAGGCGCGGACGTCAACACACAACCTTTCAACCTGACGTGGCTCGGGGACGAGCCACAAGACTATGTTTGGGGCCTGTTGGCAGGGGTTTTGGTGAGTGATTTATGTAGCATCGCGGCAGCTGCGCAACCTCATGCGGGACCGCACAAGGCCAGATTAGCGCGATGGGCGAAAGAATAACCACTTTGAATATTTTATATATTGTTTGACCAAGTTTTGTTGTAATAGGTCATTAGTGGTTCTAAGTTAGTTAGGAGTGGACCCTTAGTGTAATTGCGCAAGCCTATTTATAGATCTAGTTTTGCAAGTAGATGGTACTGATAGAAAAAGAGTAGGATAATTGCATCAGAGGATAATTAGGGCACAAGATCTAGTGCGATACGGTGTTGTGAATATTTTCCTCTGTATCTACATTGTCCTAATATATGTAGTCTCTGATTTTGGAGAATAATTGTGTAATGTGATTCCTTTCTGCAAGATTAATATGATATGGAAATTGTGGCATAAATCTCGTCTATTATCATTGTTGTGATATAATCTGTTGTGATGTTGTGACCTATTCCATTATGATGTTGTTACCTATTTTGGTATAATGTTGTTGTGATTTAAGTCTTTTTTTGTTATATTGATGCGATCTGCTTTTCTGTTATATTGATGTGATCTGTTTTTCTACTATTGTCTGTTGCACCATGAGTAGATATGTTTTATGGACAATGTTGTAGTTTTAGCAATATCAGGATAACTATATGATGCTATAATGATTGCATAAGTTCTGAATACACTCTACAAGTTGAGGAAATGGTGTAATGTCGACTGCAAGCTCTAGATCTACAAGTTATGGTTTCCTTTCATCAAATCCCCATATCCTCCTTCCCACTGCCGGAAACTTGGTTCTGACAGCTCTCCCTTAAACACCTCGGGTGAGACATTGTCTGCTCCGCAGACATTGTTGGGTAGGGTAAAACCTGCTTGGGCCGGTGCTTATGGAGATTGCATTGGTTGGGCATCGACAGAGTGGGAACCCCTGTTGACAAGGCTTTGTTGGTGGGTTTCTCCAAGAGGAGATACATTGTAGGAAACCATGTGTGGTGTCCTACAAGAAACAAAACACCAAGTGGGATGATAAAATTTTTCCCTTAGGGAAAGTCTTGGGGGGGTGTCATTGTTGTATAAGATCAAAGAAGGATACCTGTGGATTTAGAAGAAGTTTCTTATGCAAATATATATTTGGGTTATTTATCATCTTCTTGTTGTTATACATGCCTGATAGTGCAGATCTAAAAATGGTTTAATTCAAATGCGTTGCACATACCCCTTATGCAGGACACCCTGGTTACCAAAGGATGATTAAAGACTTCAGAAATCAATTCTTCTGGCCCAATTTAAATGGAATATATAGTTGATTGCATGTCTAAATGTGGAATTCCACCAGGTGGAGGCTATCTCCCCTAGGTAGAAGGTTCTTATAATGATGATTTACATGTTCCTGCAGGTATGGTCCTTGAAAAATGCCATAGGGACACAAAGGTAATACTCCAAAATTAATGAAGAATTCATGTAAATTGATTGATGTTAAGACTTGCCTCATTAAAAAGAAAGAGAACTAACTATGAAACAGGTACAACAAAAATTAAAGGCTTCCCAGGACAGGCAGAAAAGTCATGATGACTTAAAAAGAACTCCTAGAGAGTTCCAGGTGGGTGATCATGTATACATAAAGGTAAATCCCAAGAAAAGTACCTTGATATTGGGAAAGTATAAGAAATTGGCACCCAGGTATTGTAGTCCATTTGAAATTCTAGCCAAAGTAGGGTTGGTCACATACTAGTTAGCCCTACCACCCAATATTAAAGTGGATAATTTGTTTCACATTTCTATATTGAAAATATATGTTCATGATGTTTCTCATGTGATTGACTAGAATGTAATCCATTTCAAACCAGAGGGAGAGTTCCAAGTGAGACCGAAGCGCATACTCGATAGGAAATAATTTTTACTCTAGAAGCGTACCATCGGACAGGTAAAGGTGCAATGGAAGCACCTTAGTCCGGAAAATGCTAAGTTGGGGGCTCGAAAGTAATATGTAGGAGGCATATCCAGACTTAATCCAAGATGCTGACATGGATGAATGAAAGAAAAAATTATTACACCCAAGACAATGTTATCTTTTAAGGGGAGGTGTATGCAATACCCCCTGAATTAACAATTATTAATTATGCTGGAAAATACTTTGAATATTATTTTATTATTCTTTGACATGAGGTCAAGAATAGAAGGTCTTGTGATAAAACATTCATATCAATAAAACATGCTAAATGGAAACAAAATTGGATATAGATATTGAAAGAGTGTTTGCTGACCCACAAGAGGAAAATGACAAGTGTCAAAGGTCACTAAGTGAGAACTCAAGATTCAAGAAGCATCATTTCCAAAAATCATGTTTTCACTCCTAGTTGAGTTTCTAAAGAGAAGGAGGCTCATAAATGACCAAGTCCTAGGCAAAATACTATTTAATAGTATGTCCATGAGCAATAAGGGACTAGAATTGGACAGGGATTAACATTTGTATAATGCAAGAGATGATGCATTAATATATTTTCTCTTGTGGTTCAACAAACAAGCTCAGCGGTTATGTAGAAAGTAATTTCGTTGCTATGGGAGTTGGTTGGGAGGAACAACTTCTCCACTTTTGTTTTCCCAGTGTTGGTGCCAGGTTACTACTCTGTTTCTGATGATTAATTCTAGTTACAATAGGATGTGTATGAGAAATGTTTAATTGTAGTTACATCTCTGGGCAGTAGATTTATGCATTTCTGTAGAAAAAATACCTTGGTTTCTCTGAAGTATATTAGATATGTACAATGTTATTACTGTAGTGATTAATAACTTGTTCTGAGCATAAGTTGGTAGAACTGGTGGTTGTTGATATAGTTTCGAATTCAATACTTGAAGAATTTAGAATTCATGATTCTATATATAATGGATTCAACCCTCTGTTTTCTTTTGGAATCTGTACCGTATATTCCTACTCTTAACTGAGCTTTGTTTGTCCGTATAGTTTCTACTCAGCCTATTTAGGCTTATTGAAGGTGGAACGAATCTATAATGTTGTTATAGCATAGATCCGTCTGCAAAGAGCATAGAGTAAAGAGTGCGTGATTATGAATGATTAATTGAATGAAGAACAAATTTTATATTGTGCAAGTTTTTTGGTCACTTAATACTTTTGTTTAGTTAACCATAAGTATAGTTTTTCAATCCTCTTTGTGTATATATGTAACTTGAAATCAAATTAATCCGTATAAGTTTGAATCATGTTCAGATGACGAGATCAAGGCATGGCTATAAGCACTAAGAAAGCTTCCAGATCCAATTAACTTACAGTGATTTAAACCCCGAATGAGGCCAGAAACCCTTAAATCCACAAAATTTAAAACAAGATTAGAACATTAACAGTCTAGATCTCATCTACAATGAGATTGACGGTTCACAGAAGTGCAGAAGACGAAATTACAGAGTTTAGCTCCGAAAACTTGAAAACCCGATTTCCACAATCCGCAAGGTTAGATGTCGACCCACAAGATTAGTAGATCAATGGTTGAGATTTCATCTACAAGAAGAAGATCGACTGTCAAGATGGTATCCGCACAAAATATCAATGGATGATATTGTTCACGAAGGTTTTATTATGGAATCCATAAAAGTAATTAGATCAACGACCGAGATTAAAGCCGCAAAACAGATCAATAGTTTATAGAAGTGCAAAAGGAGGAAGACGGGGAACAGGGAAAAAGACAAGTAAAAATGTTGAGTTTCTGAGATCCAATCTCCGCATCAAAGCAAGATCAACGATCCAGGTTGGTTATCCAAGGATCAATGGTGCGAAAAGCTAAGGAAGAATGTGGAACACAGAAGGTCAAGAAATAAGTTAATGAAACTTGGAGTTTCCGAGATCCGATCTCCGCATCAAAGAAATATCGACGGTCCAGGTTGTTTCTACAAGGATCAATGGTGCGAAAAGCCGAGGTGTATTGCGGTTTCTATCAAATCTATTTTTGTGGAAATCATTGATCAATAGTATGCATGGGGATACTTTGATGGATCTGCAGCTGGGGACCCAATGACTTGTGGGGCTGGTGGTATACTGTTCATATCTGATATCCATTATGTTTCTTTCAAAGCAGGATTAGGCTTGGGTAATAATAATTATGCAGAATTATGTGCACTTAAGCTTCTTCTTAGGCTGACTAGGCAGTATAACTTGGATAAAATTCAAGTATTTGGGGATTCTCAGTTAGTCATAAACTGGGCATCTCGTAAGTATCGACTACTAAATACTGAATTAGCCATGATTCTTCAAGATGTTCATTGTTTAGCTGATAGTTCGGATTATGTGTCTTTCAAACACATTTATAGGGAACGAAATTTCAAAGCAGATATTTTGGCTAAAGTAGGTGGCAGCATTCTTGAAGGATCTTGGAATATTTGTGAACAGAGAGGTACATCATTGGTGGAAACTTTTCAGGTTTTCTAAAAAGGTTTTGTGAGCGTTTCTTCTGCAGGTGTATGTCTGTTTCTTGATTATGGCTTCATGTTTTTTTTTTCTTTTATGATCTACCTACTGGTTTGGAGGTTTTATGCATGGGCATTTCTGGATTCTCTGATGGATTTCATGATGGATTATGATTTCTGGATTTATGGATTTACTCTGGATATATGATGCTATGGCTGATTTATGCTTCATCTTTGGTGATTTTCAAGCATATTTCTGAGAGCATGACCTGTGGGCTGTTTTGGCCTCTTATATATGATGAAATGGATATGACAATACTTCATTGGATGGCATGGAAGGCCAATTTTTTTGCTGCTGTGTTTTTTTCCAGCATACATTTCAGTACTTTGCTTGCTGAGACTATTATAGCCAGCTAGTTAAGCTCTAGGTTATATTGCTTGTGATCACCTTCTATATTTTTTTCACAGACCTGACCTGATTTATCAGGAATGATGAAAAAAAGTCTGCTATGATCAGACTTGATTATTATTGATGAACAGTAATGCTCTTTTTTCTGAGGTATTTCCTTATGTAATAACAACTTTAAACAGTTGGATCAATTTTTTTTTGGACCTGTTAATGATATTGTGTGCTCCTCTTGAGGCAAATATCGATGTATTTTGACAACTTCATAGTTGGCTATTTTGTACAATGGACCTATTGGAACATCTACTAAAAGTGAATAATATATTTACGAATTTTTTCTTTGGAAAAAAAAAAATGTGTGTGTCTGTGTGTGTATATATTACTCAAATTAGATAAATTAAATCCTTAAATAGTGTATTGCACATTTTCTCAATATTTTACTATAGATTTGATCGTCTTTGCCACTTGGTAGATCTCCTTTCAAAATAGATATATTAGTTATAGAAATATTTTTTTTTTCAAAATTTACAAATGAACAAAAATTAATCAAATATTAATTAAGTTCTTCATTAAAATTACTATTTTATGATGTAATAAAATTTTGAATGGAATATTTTCTTTCAAACCTTTCCCCTTCCTCCTTCATAATAAAATTAAAAAATAACAATCCTTAATGCTTAACTCAATTAAATTTAAATTTATAATGATAACCTTCACATCTAACATACTTTAAATGAATGTTTTAATGATTAAACTAACCTTATATTTAAATATGTAACATCTCTTAAAAAAAAAAAAAAAATTATTTAAAATTTAAAAAACATGAATAAACTTTTATCCATATATCCGGTCCTACTCTTTTATATATATATATATATATTATTTTGTAATAAATTTAAATTCCTTTACAAAACCACACTAACATGTTTTCAAAAAGCATATTAAATGATATGCATAATTACTTTACTAATATATAATGTTAATCCCTATATATATATATATATATATATATATATATATTTCTCCTCTCCTTCTATATATACTATGCATCTAAATCAATGTTTCGAGCTCCAACGCCATCTAATTTGATAACACTATTAATTAATTAACACAAACATTATAAGTAAATGTTCACGCGATAAGATATGGAAGGTCAAACAATCATTACAATAAATTACTTACTCAACAAACTTAATTTATCATGTTTTCGACTTAAATATTCTATATAAAATTATTTCGTAAATGAGTTAACCTTAAAATTGTCATCATAAAGTTGGAAGTTGATATACTTACGTGTTGAAAGTATGTCAATATATTTGAATAGATATGTCAGCATAATGTTCGGTCACATTAATAGCTTTTCACGTTTGCATGCTTTGGTTGTATTTAATTATTTTGAATGAAAAGTGAAACCATATGAAATAATGATGACGTTAAATACAATATGAAATAATTATCAAATAGATATAATTATTTATATTTAATTGTTGTTTTTACTTATAATGAAGGGTAACAATTATTTATTTATGAAATAATTATCAAATAGATATAATTATTTATATATAATTGTTGTTTTTTACTTATAATGAAGGGTAACAATTATATATTTATTATTTTTAATTAAATTGGTGATATTTTATTACGTTAATTAAAATACTTTTTAATTAAAATTTCATCACGATTTAATAAATACAAAGTGGATATAAATATTAGTATATGACAGTGATGCAAACTCCTCCCTTGAATATTCTATAAGTGCAAGTTTATAATGGTATTTATTAACATTTTGTTTTCATAATTGATAACTAAGCCTGCACTAATTTGGATGTTCTGTGTGGTTTATTAATAATGCATCATCCTAAGTACGTTAGAGGTTACTTTTTATTGATGTGACCAGTTTACATTGAATAAAAAATGAAGGATAAACTAAGGATAATAGGAGTCAAAGGGATATTTTATTTACATTTCACGTATGATGTTTAGTTGTAAAAAGAAATAAAGGTTGCCTCCTTTAAAGAATACATAGGTACCCTTCCCATCCAAACAGTTAAAAATAGAGTGGTTGGGAATATACTAATAGCAATATGATCCAGTAAGAGTTGTTTCACATATACCAACAGCATGAATTTGAGAGTAGTTGGAAATAAAATAATGGAAAACATTTCCTGGTTAACACGAAACAAATTGAGCAGGTTTTATTTTTTATACCGAGCATCTTCCTTTGCCAAACACAGCTATGTTAACATTATTCTCAGCTAATATTTTTTAAAGAATTGTGCTGTGTACAACAAGACAGAAAAGGACAAGCAATTTGTACCGCCATACGTTCAAAACAGGTCTTCGATTCATTAATTGGCCACCTGGGAAGCTTTATAAAATGAAGAACAAGAACTAGTGCTTCACATGAGCTTCCTGGAAATCTCATACGCCTCCAAAATCTGTTACTGATCCCCGATTGGGGACCTTCCAGACTTGAAAGCAATGGCTCAGGAATCAGTAGTGAGACCAGGGTACTTTGAGGGCAGCACCTCACTGGAAATAGAGACCATATCAGACAACTTTAAGTTGCCAGAAGAGGTATTTAAGACTCTGTAAATCACTATAGAAACTTTCAACTTAGCTTCTTGTTTGCTGCATAGTTTTTGAGTTTCATGCAAAGTATTTTGAAATCCAGTGGCCTGTCATTCATTGTAATTATAACTGTCTTTTGATTATTTCTGTTTCATGTCAAATATTGCAGAAAGGAAAGACAGGATGGAAAAAATTACTAGATTTTATTGGACCAGGACTTATGATCTCCATAGCCTTCCTTGATCCTGGTTGTGGTAAGTACTTTTCATTTTCTTGCAAACCCTAATCCAGAAAGTGGACAAATAAGTTGGTTATTGCTGATTCTCAGTGGAGTTTGATAATCCAAAAAGTTGCCAATAAGTTGGTTATGGTTGATTTCCATTTGTGTTTCAGTGGAGTCTGATTTGCAGGCAGGGGCACAGTATAAATATCAGGTATATCCCAGCTCAATAACAATTAAAATGCGTCTTTCTTCAACGTGAATACATAAATTTTCATTTTTGTATCTATCTCTACATATGCGAAAGCATTAATCAATCTGGCATTTTCAGTTTATCAACCAATCAGTTTTTATTCTAGAGGGTTATTTACCACCAAAAGTAATTAAGATATAATAGATGCAGATTTCCACAGTTAAGCATATTGTAGTTTTGTTAATTTTTGGATTTAATGTGTCAACCCTGTGTGCAATTTTGGGTTCTAAAAAGAGTATAAACTCCAACATCAGGAATGACATGAAAGTTCAAATAGAGAATGAGGATCTTGGAATGATTATAAATATAAGAGAAATATGGCGCTTAGAGATTAGATGAAAACATAAAAGATTAGTTTCAAATCATTTTTTTATTTTATTTTCACTATCCTCATTTTCCCTATTTGATTTGAGTTTTTATGATGGGCAGTGTAATTACCCAAAATCGTCATAGTAAAATTCAGAGATTAATTATAATTAAGATATTATAAATTGTCATAGTTACCTATAGAGATTTATATTTTACAATTTGGTGATTTTATTTGTAATTGTATTTTCAAATTTAAATAAACAATTATAAATAAAAATATATATAAAAATATCTCAGTTTATGTGACATGTAATTAATTGATATTGTATATATTTCTTCTCCTTTTTGGGTAAATAACCTTGAAACTATTTACATAAATATATATATATTTTTTATAAAAATGAATATTAACCTAAAATTTGCTTTTTTATCTTTACATTAAATAAATTATATATTTATTATATAAAAATAATTATCAATGTAGAATTTGCTTTTCACCTTTGCATTCTAAGTTAGCCAAAAGTGTTGAGATATGCATTAACTTAATTGTATAAAAATAAGTATCACTCTAGAATTTGCTTTTCACCTTTGCATTCTATGTTAGCCAAAAGTGTTGAGATATGCATCCATTTTAGGTGAGTTATGTGACTTTATCATCAACATATTGTTAAAAATTAACAAGTCCAATCCATGATAAAAATTTGGTGAAGAAATCATTTATTCATTACAAATCCATGTCCAATTGGATTTTATTCACATAAAAAAAATATCAAATTGTAAAATGAAATTATATTAAATTTTGTGTAAATAAAATTATTAATTTTATTTCAAATTTTAATAAAACTTAAATTAAGAAATCATGCCAAAATGTCTCATTAATTCAGTTTATAAATATTTAGATATTATATTATTAAGTTTAAATATATTTAATTAAAATTTAAATAAATTTCTGTTAAACAATATTAGTTTTTTTGTTTTTATTAAATGGTATTTGTTTTATTATTTGTTTTTATTAAATGGTATTTGTTTTATGTTTATAATAATTAGTTTTATGTTTATTTTATAGTATAAATGGATAACTGTACAAATTATATTAAACTTTTATTTAACAATAAATTATGAAACAATAATATTTTTTGTTTTTTAAATAGAATTAATTAATTGTTTTTATTAAATAGCATTCGTTTTATATTTATAATAATTAGTTTAATGTTTATTTATATAGATAATTATAAAGATTATATTAAAACTTTGTTTAACAGTTGAATTATTTCAACTAAATAAACTTATAAGCTTTTGAAATAATTGATTATTGAGAAATGAAGAGATTGACTTGTATACTGAGACTACTTCCCAACGCATATTCTGACCATCTGTGCTTTTTCTTTTGCAGCTACTATGGATCATTCTTTTAGGGTCAATCTTTGGAGTGATTATCCAAACTCTTGCAGCGAATTTGGGAGTCGTGACAGGTCTGTCCCAACACCCAGTCTCAGTTTGGTCATCCAATCATATGAGCTGATATTTTCCAAACAAAGTATTATTCTAATCCATGAAACTGCTAGCATTACAGGTAAGCATCTGTCCCAGCACTACAAAGAAGAGTATCCAAAGAAATTAAATTATGTCTTATGGCTGCTATCAGAATTGGCTGTTACTACAGCAGATATTCCTGAAGGTTAGCATTATGTGTGCTGTAAAGTAATGTCGCCTATTTTGTGTTTTTGGCTTTAAAATTGCAAACTGTGCTTGTAATTTTTTAATGAAGATATTGGTTATTAATTTCTCTCATTTACCTGCTGTGTTGCCTCACTGCATTCATGACAGTTGTTGGAACTGCTCTTGCTCTTAATATGCTGTTACATATACCTATTTGGGCTGGCGTTCTCATAACCGGAGTCAGTACACTCATTCTTCTGGGAATGGAAAGATTTGGGGTGCTCTATCCTCTCCACTATAGTTTCTATTTTATTTTCTTATCAAAGTGTTTAATTGTTCAAGTATTTTAATGTTATATAATTGTGCCATGTCAGATGAGAAAATTGGAGTTGTTCATTGCTCTTCTTCTATTGACAATGTTGGCCTCTTTCCTTGCCGAACTCGCATATGCAAAGCCTAAACCCACAGAGCTCTTGAAAGGAATGTTCGTTCCTCAGTTAAGTGGGCAAGGAGCAACTGGTTTGGCCATCTCTCTAATCGGAGCCTTGATTACACCGTAAGCTTCTATCATTTTCCATTAATTCAACGAAACTAAATTTAGCTTACACCAGTTGTCCAAAGTTTAGTCCATGAAATCTATCCCTCTAACTTTCAATTTGATGTGGGAACTTTCAGTTTATGATTACACAGTGGCCTTCTTCTTTCATCAACTATGACTTGTGTAAAGCATTTTGGACTAAGACAATATAACTAATTGTGTAATCAACCATGTCCAGGCACAATCTATTTCTTCACTCTGCCCTGGTGCTCTCGAGGAAAGTAAAACCTACTGTTTCTGAAATTAATGTAAGTAGACTTCAATCGTTTCGGAAATAATAGATATGTTAATGTCCTACTAATCAAATACAAGAATGAAATTATTTATAATGGTGTCTATTTTACAGTCTGCGTGCAGGTATTTCCTCATAGAAACTACAATCGCTCTATTTATCTCATTCGTCATCAATGTGGCTATTACTTCTTTGACCGGGGCTGTCTGTTCTTCCACAAGCTTATCTCCAGAGAATTTAAAAAATTGTGCGGACATGGACCTGAATAAATCATCCTTTTTGCTGAAAGTAAGTCAAGATCGTTATATAAGTTGTTAAAAAACTTTTCTTCCACTTTTTGGTTTGGTTTGCATTATTTTTCCTATAGATTTAATACTTTTAGCCCAAAAAAAATTAATCACTAGAATTAGCAACTCTCACTTTCATGATTATGCTAAATATATGAGTAACTTGTTATTTGGTAAGGGTTAAAAGGTGAGTCCACAGAAGTGAGCCTCTATCCCAGGGATCACCTAGTCTTCAAACCTTATTAAAAAAACAATAAAAAACCCTAAGCCTAAGCATTACAAGACAACTGCCACATCCAATCAGAATAGCTTTAATTTTTACTGTTGTACTTAAAACCCTAGAATTTTCCTGATAGCTTTAATTTTTACTGTTGTACTTAAAACCCTAAAATTTTCCTTTAATAGATCAAGATGCCTCTTAGTCACTCAGTCCCTGGTGTTTGAATTAAGAGACAATAAAATTAAACAAAATTGTAATTTCTTTTACTAAAATTCTAAACAGTTTGTATTATTGAAGTTTTAAACCGTTTGTAGATTATGGCAGTTTCATAATCTTTGATACTTACATATCTTCTAATTTGTGGCTTATGGCAGTTTCATATCTTTTAATTTGTGGCTTATGGCAGTTTCATAATCTTTATAATTTATATATTACATATGGTAACCTAATAAATATTTTTTCTTATTGTTTTGAAATTAAAAATAAAATTTTAACAAGATTAAGATAGATTTACAAAAGTTAATTTGAATAATTCCTGTTGTTTATATATGTATGTGTTTTTCAAATTGTAAAATTTGAATTCTTCCTTTAAATTCACCATCGCTGGTTTCTCTTCAGAATGTGCTGGGGAGCTGGAGTGCAATACTTTATGGAGTTGCGCTATTGGCATCTGGGCAGAGCTCAGCCATGACAGGAACATATGCTGGGCAGTTTATCATGGAGGTTCATTATTAACTGATATTTCTACCAAGAAGAGAAAAGAATAGCTGATCTCATTTCCATAACATTTGAATATGAGTTTTGCTGATCTCATTTCCATAACAATTTTTTTAATGACGTCATCTAACTGTGGTGCGTCATTATCGTTGCAGGGATTTCTTAATTTGAAAATGAAAGCATGGCTCCGTAATTTGATGACACGGTCGGTTGCCATCATTCCCAGTTTGGTAGTTGCTGTCATCTCTGGTTCTTCTGGTGCTGGGAAACTGATTATTATTTCCTCGGTATGTTCTTAATTTCTACGTTATGTTGCATCTCTTTTGTTTAAATATTTAGGTCTCTTAGAACTGTTTGCCAATGCTATAATTTAATTATTATTTCCTCGGTATGTTCTTAATTTCTACGTTATGTTGCATCTCTTTTGTTTAAATATTTAGGTCTCTTAGAACTGTTTGCCAATGCTATAATTTAATCGGTTTTGTCATTGTTTTTAGATATTTGAATAACTGAATTAAACATATGGATTTACAATTAAGGATAAGCACTTCATTTACTAATTTACCAAGCATTTTCTTATCTTCCCACCAAAATTTTAAAATGTTACCATAACATGAAATTCAAATATTTAATTAAACTTGATACTTCATTTCAGTTTCATACTTTCAGTTTCTTATTTTCAGCTTAATTCTCTGATGTTTCCATGGAGATGATAATATCCTTTTTATTGCCATTTACAATGATTCATACTTTCAGTTTAATATTTTCAGCTTAACTCCCTCATGTTTCTATGCAGATGATATTATCCTTTTTATTGCCATTCTCAATGATTCCGCTGTTGAAGTTTACAAGTAGTGATGTAAAAATGGGTCCTCACAAAAACTCAATCACAGTAAGCTACTACCAGCTTGGATAAAGGAAATTTAACTTTCTAATGGGTTGCTAAGTGTTCAAATGTTTTTTTATAAACCTCCGTTGTTATATATCGCAGATAACGGTTGTTGCTTGGGTGATCGGATTGTGTATCGTAGGCATCAACATCTACTATCTGGCCGTAGGGTTTGTGAAATGGTTAATCCATAACAAGCTGCCAAAAATAGCTACTGTATTTATAGGAATATTGGTATTTCCACTCATGGTTATGTATATAGCTTTGATTCTGTATTTGACTTTTAGACGAGACAAGAAAGTCACTTATGTAGCCCCAGGGGGGTCTTCCCTGCCAACCCCTCTTGGCACTCCAATAGCTCAACATGAATTACAGAGGTAGAGGACCTCTGAACTAAATATCGTGGAGCATTAGCTGGACTCCATTCTCTGATATGATCACATATATAGTTGAGTCTTATGGTGTGGCAAACTGTGGATGACGTATCAGAGACATCAGCATCTACTGGTTTTGTAAAATAGCTTGCTTGTTAGAAATGGTTTTTACTTGTTGGTTTACAGATGACATTTGTGTGCGTTTGTCAGATATGTTCCATCATTTAGTAGATGATCTTGAAAGAAACACAAAAACCAAAATACATATTTAAATATTGAATAGAAATTGCATTAAAAAAAAGAAGGAATACAATCTTCATGTCTCTCTTCATTTTTTATTTTCCTAAAGATGTGTTTCTCTGCTATACAAGTCATTCTCCTATTCAGTGCTCTAAAGAAATGTTTCTCTGTTATAGAAATCATTCTCCTATTCATTGCTCTTTATCATGACACTTGATTATATATATCTAGTGATCAGAAAGATCCCATTACACTTGACAGTAGGAATACCTATGTATATTTTTTCTGATTGCTTTTGGTTAAGGATTTTTTCTCAAATGGACAAATCATTCTCTTATTCATTGCTCTGCTATTCATGATGGAACTTAGCTTGATTGTATAATAAGATTGGGGTTTTCCAATTTGAGTTCCTAAGTTAAAATCTTTGTGTTCATAGCTATTGATTGATTGATATATTTATGGTTGTTAAACTCAATTATCTGTTCATTAGGTTAGACCAGATGTGACTGAGTATATGCTCAATTGAATGGCAATTTTCAAATATGTCATTAGGTAAAATGTGACAGTGTACTCATGGATCCCTAAGTATATAGTCAATTGAATGGCAATTTACAAATATATTGTCAATTGAATGGCAATTTACAAATACATGGTCAATCAATGGCAATTTCTTGTAAATGAATATTAAGTTGATGTTCGAATAAATCCTTGTTGCATATAAAATAAATAAAATCCAATCAATGCACTGAAAAGGTGCATTCTACAGTCCAGTATGGGAGAGATGTGTAACTCCTTCTGTGCTCATCCTAAAGTTCACAGGTGTCCTTTATAAAATATATATATATATATATATATATTATTAAAAATAACATGTTAGCTTAAATTAAATTTAAATTATTTAGAATTGCATATATATATATAACAATATAAATTAGATAAACTAAAACCATAAACATTGGATTACACATTTCTTCAACACTTCCACTTTAAAAAAAGGTTTACACCTTGAGATATTTGATCCCTCTTGGTGCTTGGTGGATCCCCTTTTAGATGGATCTATGCTGGTTAGAAAATCAATATTATCCATCCAATTCACTAAATAAAATCAAGAGCTATAGCTATACAATTGTTGCATCCTTCACGCAAGAATGCTATTTACACTCCTCTTATTTATAAAATAATTCATTTACCTACCATTGGCATTTGGGAGAATTTGTGGGTATGTGTACGATTTTTTTCCAAGAGACCCACTAGTTGATGAGCTCTATATAATGAAAATGACTTGGTGAATCACTTGGTAAGAGATCAGTGAAGAAAGTTGTTGACCACATTCGATTAAGTACAGGCTTAATTGACTTTGACATTACAAAGCAAGGAGCCGAGCAATGAATCTTTTGACAATAGATTCATTCTTTATGTATGTAGGGTGGAAGGAAGCACAACTATTTTTAGTTGGATAGAGAGAAGAGTCATTTAATCAATCTTAAACATAGATGGATTGTCAACAAAAATTTTCATTTCTATTGAGAAGTTCTCTTGGTAAAGTGAGAGGACTATTACTCTCTTATTATGATTTATGTTGTTTTATCTTGGTATCACATTAGTTAAATACTTAACCATGATGTAACTTTCATAACTTTGATGAGAAAAATGACTTAGCATGGATAAAGCACAAAACACAGAAAGGTTGGAGGACATAAGGGAAAATAATGGGTAACTCAAGAATAGAATCCACATTTTAAGGAACATGTATAGATGTTTCACCAAAGGATAACAACATTGAAAAAAGACCTCGATATCTTTGGAGAACAATTCTTGCTATTAAACAATCACTTGGATGATTTCCAATACTTGTTCGAAGGCAAAGCAGAAACCATACAAATAGATACAACCACCTTCAACTGATAATATTTCAAATACAAGAAATGCATACAGGGCTACAACTCTAATACGCACCAAAATGAGCAAAATGCTCTTCTTCTACATCATACTCTGCTTCTTAAAATTCATGCATATAAAAATGTCTTATACTAGTTTGAGAAGTTTCCCACATTAACTAAACTATCTAACTCTATTTATGACTTCACATCTACTGTCAAATGGACATGAGGCAACTTACTTAGAGTTACTTGTACTAGTTTACTTCTGTGATAGATATATTTAATGGTTTACTTAAATGTCAAAGGGAGAAATTTCTCCTTACACTCCCCCTTAATTTCGACCATAGTCATCTACTACACTTAAGAAATTTAAAGAACACTAACAACTAAACATTTGATTAACATGCCTCAGCAGTGCCTCTATCGGATTACATTCAAAATTTTCAAAAATCATTATGCTTATTGATATCACTCTCATCTAGGCTTACAATTACACATAACACTTCATAATTTGTGTGATATTGCTGCAAACTAACACATATTTTCCTCTACTCCTTGTTGGACCTGCTTTCTTCTTCCTTTTATCCAGAATTTATATTTGTTGACTTTTTTAAAGTTCTTCATCTTCATCTTCACCTTTTTAAATTCTTTTGAATTTTCTGAGGTTCTTTAGACTTGATTCCCATGCCATCTCCATATGCTTAAGCATTAGATTTATCAGTGTTAACTTCAATATATGCATAATCACAATCAAATAAACCATAAACAATAATAGAATTTTCTTTCATTTCAAGATCAGTTTGAACACTAGCATTCAGCCACAACATCATCATGAGCTAACAATAATGCCTCATTTCTTGGAGGCTCCATTTCACAAAATGTTCATCCAAAGGTTTCGTATTCAGCTCTTCTAGCTTAAAAATGTGCATGTATGTTCCATGTTTAGATGCAACCTTTTATTTCACAATATACTTAGGATTTCAAAGCCAATTTTTAAGAAATATTATTTCGTCATGAAGATTTGCTTGCATTGTGGTTGAATGCTTTTCTTAATTTTCTTTGATTGTTGGTTGATTGTTGCTTACCATAGCTATTGGGCCTAGTTTAGTTTGTTGAGAAGTCTAACCAAGGTGTGAACAGGGTGTGAACAGGGTCGCAATGAAGTGGGAATTGGAAAGACTCGACTCCAGAATTTTGGGAAGTTTTGGATAAATCATTGATGCATGCAGTGGGTTAGTTAGGAGGAATGTCCACTAATGGGTAGTGGGAGCATATGTAAAACGACCATCAGTTCCCTAATTACGGTAGAGAAAATGGTCAAGGCGGATTTTGTTCTGTAAAGAGACCTGAAATCAAAACTAGTTGCTCCTGGGAGGCGACATCTAAATCCAACCATGCTAAGGGTTGGTGTGGCTTAGGCTAGGTGTGATCCCCAAGTGATCTTGATAGCTTAGATTCCTCTAGGTTATGGTTTCTCAAACCAAAGGCTTTCCCAGCAAGCTAAAGGGTATTGCAGCAAACAAACAAAAAACCAAGCAGCCATTACTTTCCTATATAAATGTAATGGGTTGAGAAGATTAGAGGTTGATTGGGATGGATGGGATTATTATGGTAGAACAAGTCGAAGTTTTGATATAATACATTCCAATTTTGTATGTTGAAAAGAGTCGTGAGGGAGGAGTTTTGTTGATCTACAGGATGTGTGCACAAATCTCATGTATTGAAGACATTGATGAATAAGTATGCAAGTTGTATGCATAGCTCGAAAGCGTTTTAGACATGACTCAAGCCAGATGAAGAGTTTTTTTGTGGTTTTCTCCCATATAGGTTTCCACGTTAAAATATATGAGTCAAATGGTGTATGCTGATGTGTGTGTGTGTGTGTGTTGTGTTATTTATGATCTGTTGCAACTTTTCATGTTATGTATTATACATTCAAATAAATAGTTAAATAATAAATGGAATCAAATGGTAAGTTGTCGCAAAATGTTGTTTCTAGAATTATTTGTTAATAATGTATTTTGCAACAATGTTGCTATGTTGTTGGATGATCATTGGCATGGAAAGACCCCCCTCCGTCATTACAGAATCCTGGTTCTTGCATCTCCCATAACATATATCGGGTGAGATAGTGCGTGCATATAAGGTGTTGTCGACAGGGCTTTTCTCTATCAGGTTGGTACCCTGGGATTTGTTGAACGAGCAGTGAAGGTTAACCTAGGATGAGATGAAGTCGATCCAACAAATGGTTCCATTACCATGACTGGTATCATTATGAGGGGGATATTCTTTGACACCCAACGAAGCCTAAGATTCAAGACTGGGTCGACTAGAAAGCTCAAGAATTTGCACAAGAATAATATAAGGGCCTGTGACTAATTCTAGGTGAATGGTTAGGAAGCTATGTTTACTCTAACATCCATGAGATATTTTTCAGCGAGTTTCCCATTATATTGTATGAATGGTTAGCAAGATTACCCAGTCAAAAGAAAAAAAAATCAAGGAGGAGAACCTATGGAATGGACTCCTGAATTGATTCGACAACTAGAAAGTGTTAGTAATCATATTTCCAGGGCTGCCAACTTTTGGGTTGATATGATTCTGGAGGGGTATATTACTGAGATTTCCATAGATACTATTAAGTAATTCAGTGAAGCTGAGAAGGAATTCTTCCAATGTCCCCAAGGAAAATTTGTGAAGTCCTTGGAGCATTGGATCAAGATGTTGGTGTGCGAAAAGGAAATTTTAAGGATGGAGTCTAACAAATGAGCCATTGTGCGTGGAATACATGGGTAGTGATTGAAGGAAGGCCTGGAAAAGATGGTAGAGTAAGTTGAAATGTTCCCAAATGGGAGTGATACTGATGAATAGGGAGGTCACCTGAGGATTGAGAGAATATTTCGGTAAGGTAAGATGAGAAGGACTACGACAGAGAAAGAGAGTTGCAATGCGTCCGGAAGAGGCGACTACGATTTGGTGCTACAACTCAACAAGGAGTATTGTGATGAAGGAGAGGAATATCACCTTATTTCTGAAGATGAGGGAGAAGATTTGAATTTGATCTAGAACCGAGGCCATGACATACCTACTACTCCGTGTACATGTCTAGTGTCTAAGGTAAGACCCAAAAGTCTTTTTAAGTTTTTGTTGTCAATTTAAAGTAATAGTAATAGAGAAGATAGTAGTCGACAAGTTTGTACCGATCCGACTAGTGTTTTATCTAATTTGGGTTCATTAGTACCCAGAGGAATAGGATGGTCAAGGATGACATGAAATTTCTTATATTTAATGGGAATGGATTGGAACACCTACAACATCATTGGTTTCTATGTGAATTTGTATGAACCATGCGACAGGTCTAGGACGAGGCCTTAAAAAGAGCTCATATGTTTACGATTGATTGTTTATGGGTCCTTCCCTTGATTGGTTTATGAATTTTAGGTGGTTCCTTATGGGAATTCTCATAAAACACTAGCTAAGATTCGAAATGGATTAGTAGATGAATTTAGAAAACCCAAATCTGAGTCGTAGTGCATAATAGAGTTTTAAAAAGGAATTAAGCAAATTCCAGGTGAGTCTATTTTAGATGTTGATCAGAGATTTAAAACTCTAATGGCGAAGGTAAGATTCCAAATGCCTGATGTGTAGCACAAGGAGTGGTTCATTGTTTCCTTGTTGCCTCATATTCGATTTCCTCTAATGCAGCAAAAGATAGTTTCTCATGTAGAGGTTCCTAAGCTCGCTATGAAGTTAGAAGCTTCTCTTATGGGAGAAACTGGTGTAGGAATGATGTCTATTCAGATGTAGATAGCTAATATGTCATTGCAAATACAATATATTAAAAAGGGAAAAGATGTTTGTGAGGAATTCTGGTGTACAAAATACAAAACTAAGGGACATCATAAAGATTTTTTTCCTTCTTTCCCGGATTGCATTGCTTCGGGTGCACTGAATCCATTAAATTTGAAAGGTATGCATTGGTGTCGAGTAAGTTAGACCAAATTTCATAGGGTGGAGAAATGATTTTATCTACAGAAGATAGTAACTACACCTTCCATCCTTTATTCTAAATTATGTCGATCCATATGACATGATGAAAACAAATGGAAAGCATACCATTTGCTACAGGAGAAAACAATGGATAACAATTTAATGAAAAATGATGAACATATAAAGGATGAGCAAGAACATGCACAGTTTCCTTAGCTCACGGGAGGTAGTAACTTTAGAGGACGTGGTATAGAAGGAGGATTTGGTAGAGGATGAGGATAGGTTATCTGTTATAATTTTGGACAAGCAGGACATTATGCCATTTATTGTACCAATCCGATGACGATGTGCTCATATTGTAAAGAAATGGAACATACAATTAACGACTTTCAACAACTTATTGTTAAATGGAAAGCTAAAAATGATGGGAATCGGAATCCACCACCAAATCTGAACCAAAATGTTCAGAATATTTTTGTTGAACCAAGGGAACCTATTATTGTCATTCTAACCAGGAAAAGGGGTGTAACTGGAGATGATCGAGGAGAACCTTAGTCAGGCACAAGTATATGACCTGTGATGCAATGAAAGATCCCATTTGATGTTCAAAAGGAGAAAAGAATATTATTTGACGCACAGACTGAATTTATGGATAGAAACTGTACCTCGACATCAGATGATATCCCAATGTTTGACAAAGGAACAGTTATTGATATGCCACCCCGCTTCAAATGATCCATAACAAGGGGGTCGATGGAAGAAGTGAGCATTTTAAAGAATTTTCTGAAGAGTTGTTTGTCCCTTCCGAAGAATAAAGATGCACCAGCATAATTTTCAGCATTGATAGAAGAATATCAAACAAGTCTACGACTAGAGAAAAGTATTAACCATATTCACAGAAGGAGGAAGACTGGTTGAGAGATGTGACTGAGTGCCCATATAAACGATTATGATATGGATTTAATTATTTTGGATATAGGATCATATTTTGATATTCTAACAAAGCATACATGGTAAAGTATGGTAAAACCGAAGTTGGTATGATCCATTGTCCAATGAAGGTTAGAAAACTAGTTGAAGGTTTTTCCTATTTGTCGACTACCACAAGTTCATGTCGAGGTGGAAGGCATCCAGACTCATGCAAACTTTGAGGTAATTGAGATTGTCAATGATACCAATCCTCACTAAAACAAATCCTAGAATTAGCATCCCATTTAGCATCCTTTTTTAGTGTAAATTATTTTTACATTGAGTGGTCAAAATAGACGCTAAATGGACAAAACTTAAAGCATCTCAAAAAATGTCCTTTTTTGCTTCCTAGATAGCGTCCTTTATGACGTCCAAAATAGCGTCTATTTTTTTGCATCTAGAATAGTGTCCAACTTTGCTTCCTAAACAATGTCAATGTTTGCTTCCTAAATAATGTCCTATTTTGCTTCCTAGCGAGTGTCCTCTTTTGCTTCTTAAATGACATCCCCATTAGCGCCATATTTTCATCCTTAATAACACCATGTTAGCATCCAAATTAGCATCCAGTATTGCATGCATTTTTGCTACCACTTTGGCATCCCATTTTGCACCATGTTTTACTTCCAAATATGTGCCAATTTCCGCTTCCAAATTTGCACCAATTTTTTATTCCTTTTTTGCATCATGTTTTGCTACCAAAATGATGCCAAATATTTATTCTATTGTTGCACCATATTTTTATTCCTATGTAGCGCCGTGTTTTGCATCCAAAGTAACATCTTACTTTGCAACCATATCAACGCCATGTTTGGCTTCATAACTAGCGCCATGTGTTGCATCCTTTTTAATGCCTAGATTCGCATATTATTTTGCTACCATATCAACTCCATGTTTGGCTTCATCATTAGCGCCACGTGTTGCATCTTTTTTAATGCCTAGTTTCACATCTCTCATTTTTTGGTCACTAATTTCGTCATTTTTAGTAGTTTTATATACGGTTTTTGGTCATTTTGTTTAGCCACTTATCTCCCATTGTTTGGTCACTTATCTCTCTTTTTTTCTTACTAATTTAGTTGTTTGTAACCGACATTTAATATCATTAGGGAATGGAGGAATCGAACCACCAACCTCCTGCTTGTAAGGCAGGCACTCTTCCATTGAGCCAGCACCCTTTATGAATTTGGGAACCTAACTTACAGAGTCCTTTATAATGGTAAAAAATATCAATACACAAATTTGAGTATCTAATGGTCAAAAAATGATGATAGATTGTATAAGTTCACAATATATGATGAAGCAGGTTATGAAATCCAAAAACCTTTTCTAGGAATTTAAAAAAAAACTCAATAAATTGGCTTAATGGGATTGCAAAAATCATTATTCCCTAGAAACCGTAAGTGTACCACTATATGAGACCTATCAACAACAATTATATTAATGTGGATACGAAGGATATAGTAGATAAGTATGATCATCCTAGAGCCATGTATAAGTGGAGCAATAAGGAGAATCAAAAGAGGATGATCAACCCGACATTTAAGGGCAGTTCTAAACCCCATGCCATTATCCACTTTTGGATGAAATTGACAACATTTAAATGGTTCATTTTGCGTTATTCTTGTGGGAAGAAAATTGTCTTTAATTAAATTCATACTAAATCACTGGCATACCAGGTGTGAATGATTTTGTTCACAATAAGAAGTTAAATTAATGTAAAATTGTCTATTGCATTACAGTATTGTAATATTAGAATCTGCATTGTACAAAGCACTCTGAGATAAGACAATCATCTGTAACATTAGTGGAGGAACTAAAGTCTCCATACATATAATTCTTGATGAAACTATGCTACTCTTTAGGCTTCAAACGTATGTGACTATGTTTGAGTTGAAGTTTTGTAATTTTGCATCAGAATTAGTGGCAACCTAGTCAACAAGTTTGAAATTGGTGAAAATAAAATTCAGGAAAATTGGTCCATGTAAAAACGTCTCATAAAATTTGTAATTAAGCTCGAAAAGAATAAATATGATTTTTTTTATAATTTCATATTCCAAATAAAAAAAATACAATTGTTTAAATTTCAAATCTATTAAAAACATGTCAAATTCACAAAATATTTTACCTAAGTTTTTCTAATGAACTCTTTTTCTCCTTAAAATTACAATTAATATTTGAAATTTTCCAACATTTTGAAATTCAATTTGCACAATCAACTTTCCGTCATTCAACAAATTTCAATTTTTTTGGAAGAAATTCATCAAATCTAATTACATAGGTGGCAACCATGAGACAAAGAATTTTAGCATTACAATCATAGTCACACAAAGCATCCAAGTTGCAACAAAACCGTCATCCAATGACCATTTTCAACATAACATTTGTATTAATCGACCAAAGATGTGCCTACTTCATCCAAGAGTTAACTCAGTCCTTCCTCTCTTTCTTGAACAAGGTACAATTTCCAGTGCTCAAAGTGTGCTCACTTTGACTGTATGATAAATCTGACCCATTTCATTCACTGTTTCCAGAAAATTTGCCCTTCTTACACCATCCTGAAGATTTCTAACTATGTTCATGTGTTACCGAATCCACCATCACAATGTGTAGGATCTGTGGATCCACGAATCCTATATGTATCTGAGGTGGATCCATCATTGAAACAGATCCCCTGCAGAAGAAATCATATCCTGGTCCCATGAAACGAATCTTGTGAAAAAATAAAAAATAAAACCTGAAATTTTCAAACAGATCTTGTGAAAAATCAAACAATTCCTGAAATTTTCAAATGGATCCTGTAACTTCTAGTGCTTCTATGACCCATTGATCCCCCAAAACAATTATTTCTTAATGAAAAAAATAAAAATAAAACCTAAACACGTAATGGCTAGCGTAAGCCCCATTCCTGCTCAAGGTCTGATCTATCCTTACGTCAAGATATGCTCTTGAACTCTGATATATCAATATCAAGGTTTTATTTCAACGTTTTTATTTTAGACATCTTTATGGCCAATGTTTGTTGTCAAGGGCTGATCTATCATTATGTACTATGGTGTTTCTCACTTCACCTACATTGTTCTATAGTCTTGCCATAGCGTTCAAGAAAACCAATTTATTCACTGCTGATAAGGACATGTGGATGTAGCTCACAAAAACATTATTATGACATGCTTCAAGTTCATGCTGAAATGATTTTTAAAATTATCAATATCACAATTTATCAAATTATCATTTATTGTACATGAACTCTCCTTTTTGGCAATAACTTATAGTTCTACTCTTTTGTTTCCTAAATAGTTTTGTTTCTTCATTCTATTTTTTGTATTTATTATATAAATATTTTTATATTTGCTTGTACTTGTCGTTTCCCTGCCGTATTCAGATCCTGGGTTTTAAAAAATCTAGCGAATCCATATCCAGATCCGAATCTGAATTTGTATCCTGGTAACTTAGGTATGTTCTCTAGCTAACACTACAACAGTAAGATTGAAACATTTAATTTAGACATATGTAGTCCAACTATACAAACCTATCAATAAAAGGGAAAAATAAGAATCTTAGTTTGTAATACATGGCCAGCTAGGATCATCTTACTTCCCGCAACAAGTTCTTAATAATAAAGTTCTAAATTCATAACTCATCTTATCTCCAACTGAATCAGTGCTATAACATTAGGGGAGGCATCATAAACAACCAATATCACTACATGGGAAATCCCTTGAAACTTTGTACCTGGTTCCATGATCTTATTCTCTGGCTAGACACCTCAACTTTGAGCTTGAAACAATTTATTTTGGATCTATATATAATCTGTAAAATGCTATTGATACAAGGGTCCTCATGGTGACATCAAGGATGTCTATATTTGATGTATGGTTGATTTCCATTATCTTAGTACACACTCCAACAAGTTCATATTATGAACAAATTGAATTCACTACCAAATTGAGACATAAACCGATGTAGTGTTGTTACATTGAAGAAATCTGCATCACTAACCAATATGTCACTACAGGGCCCATGCATTATTTCTCAAAACAGGGTGCTTAAGTCCACATTCTTAGCCACATTTCGCACCATAATACAAGAACCTCTTAACATTGGTTGCATCAAAGTTCAAATATTGTTGATTGCCACATACTATTTATTTTTTTAATCCAAATCTTGTGCCTTTAGTGTGATAGGAGATTCTAATGATCCATTTCTTAATAAGATTCATAATCCATATTGGTGGGTATAGAATGCCATAAAATTCAATACCAAATCAAATCCTGGATACAATAGCATTATCTCAGCTAATCACATGAAGCTCTATAGAAACCAATTGTAATGCAATTACGACAGGGTGCATATGGATACTTTGTTTGGGTAAATTCAAGTAGGAAATAATATATTAGGCCTTGCCAATGCAATAGGAAGATAGGTAATTAAGAGGTTGCTTGTTCTTGGTAATTTCTTCATGCATGGTCATCAATTTTCACTTTTGTTACAAATGAGATCTATCATCCAGAGGGATCTTGCTTTGGCCTCTAAATCAATGCAAGTCATCATGCAAAATATGTTGCAGAGTTTCACCTAGATCCTAGTATTGTAGAGTGGTTCAAAGAAAACACATTAAAGATATTAGAATGTGACTGTAATCCTGTAGCCTTTCTATATTTTGTTGTGCTCAGTCAATCCAAGACAATCAATTCCAGGGAGGATATGTAAATCCTGAGTCACATGGTTCGGGTTCTAATTCGAGTTCGAAAATGATAAAATTTGATTCAAATTCTACTTTCCCGATGAGATTGGGATGAGATTCGTCATTAAATTATACACATTTCAAAATATAAATTATATTTCATAATATATTCATCTATCACATATAATGTCCTTAAAATATAAATACAATTCATATACAATCCCTAGAATATATATATATGTATGTATATATATATTATGACAAAAGTATGATATATAACATCAATACAATATGTAGTTAATAAATAATGATAGTTAATATATATACTTTCCTCTTCTAAGTACAATGATAAAATGCAAGAATACAAAATTATTTATATCAAAAGTGTAGAGATGAAGAAGTACCTCCACAAGACATAAATTTGTATCTTTCAGTAGAGGAACCAAATCAAATTTTGTCTAATGTATAGGCCTTTTCATGAGACCACAAAGTCATGGGTTATATGGTATACTTCTTTTTCAAATGTGAAAGTTATGACTGCTTAAAGTTATGGGTTGAAAACTCCAATGATCTATGCTTTCTCTAGAAATTAAGGGGAATTGTGAAATAAACAAGGACAGATATTTGATGATGTGGAAAAATAAGGACTGCTTGATCCTTGTTTGTACTTGTAGCGTAAATATTGTTGAGGTTGGACCAATAATCTACTGTAGGCCATATTATATAGAATTTATTGAACTTATTGTGGATGCATTGTCTATGGCCTGCATCACACTTTTAGCTCAAGTCAGCCTACATTTCTTACCAATATATTTGTTATGTTCTATTCTATTGTTTAAAACATTAAAGATATATAATGTCAACTCTATCTGGTGACTCTCCTAATTGGGGATATAACGTGCGATTTGTTTTAAAATTCTAATTATATACATTTATGTGTTTTTAAATTTGAAAGCAATATTCAAGATTTAGGATTATTCCTTTCTTTTTCACTTGTTGAAGATAGTTAACCGAATTTTTAATGCTTCACACTTCACAACATGGGTGGGCCTTCTCATATGAATATTAAGGCACCTTTGAAAAGACAAACTTTATGAAGATTTATAGATTTACAATACATTTTATCCAAGCAAAGTTTTTATTTTGAATTTTATGTCTCACTAACTTCTTTCATGGCTAGGTTTACCAAGGAGCTCTTAGAGAGGAAGGAGAAATGGTGGCATTGAAAGTTCAGAGGCCTGGTGTTTTGGAAGGAATTTCAAGAGATATGTTTCTGCTTCGTAATGTTGCATAAGCTCTACAACCTCTTCCTTATATACAATTAGACTTAGTTACTCTTCTTGACAACTGGGATTTTTGTTTTTTTGATGAACTTGATTGTCCAAGAGGTTGGTAATATTGTATGGGAGGCAGGATAAATTTTAAAACTAATTATTCTTTGCACATTATTACTAGAAGAAAATAATTTGTTCCTTTTGCAGGGAAAAAATACAGAGCAATTTGCAGAAAATATGAAATCCATTCCCAATATCAAAGTGCCTAGAGTTTTCATGAAGTACGCTTCTCGAAAGCTGAGCATTTTGTTTCTTATAGAGAAAATGGATGAATCACTTATTAATAATGCAATATCTTAATGCATATTCTGGAATAGTTAATGGTCATAGGATATATTATGCAATTTATTTTTTATGGTGAGAAATGAATCATATATTACTTCATGGAACAAATAGTCTTTAGTATTTTCTTGTTGTAAGTTTTTATTAGTCTGGAAAATGGATGGAAAATGCCATGCAATACTGCAACACATTTTCCCCGCCAAGTATGGAAAATTCTTAACATACCTGCACAACCTTTGGCTATCTGAGGTCATCAAAAATAGGGACTGAAATACGTTCTTTATGTCGCATATGACTGTAAGTGGTGTAAAGGGTTCCTCAATACTCCTTAACCCCAAGTGGTGTAACCTTCTATAACATTGAGATGAGTTCTTCAAGCTTCCCTAAGAAACGGATCTTTGTCATGATGCTTTGTCAATAACAACAGCAGTGGTTGGAGGGAATTATTTTTCTAAATGGCTAAGCTGTGTAGGTATTCCAAAGACAAACTAAATATTCCTTGTGTGCATCTCAAGTGTACTGTTGAATTTACATATTTATCAGTAGCCTTGATGACTTAGTATTGGTATGTCTTTACTGCCCCTTTTAAGAATGTTCTTCTTTATGTTTGGTGTTTGTTGGCTAAATAACAACTGAAGTATTATGATAGGACCAACATACCAACTATATTCTCATGCATAAATATGTATTTCCATAGGACCAACATACCAACTATATTCTCATGCATAAATATGTATTTCCCAACATTAATACACAACCAAGAATATTGCACTAGATTTGACCATTTTAACTGACTATGTGATATTTTCATTTTAACAAACATTTACACACTATTGCTGTAAGTGACTTTCACTTATCATGTTTTGGGAGAAAGACACCATGCACTGATATTTTACATTAACAACTCATTCATGACATCAAATACGTTAAGCAAAATCAAATCTGAACATATCAAATATGAGAGAGTTCACATGTCTGGGAATAAAGCGCTGAAATTACTGAGTAAATAACTTGGTGAGCCCATAAATGCTGCTACAGATATATCATCTCCACCATAGTTACTTTGTCACCAAGTGATGAATTAAATTGTTGTAGATGGCCTTCAAAATGTCAACACAGGAGACACCCTTCACAGGGTAACGCTGCTACAGGTTCAATTCACTTAATAGTGACAGTCTCTTCTGTTACACAACTTGGAGGTGTTACCCATCAGAAAGAATTCTTAAAGACTCCAATATTGCAAGCAATCATCCAGATCATATTGCAAGGAAAGACATCTGCTTGGTTGGCTGACTTACTATCATATCAAGCAAGTTAATTATTCTCTGGTTGGCATCTCAGTAAGGCTGGTTGGGTTCGACCAATCGGTTGGAGGTTTTAACTCACCCTGGGGTTTTGCCTAAGAGGCTTATGGTAAGTAAGGAAAACCTGATAAAGCAAGGAGAAAGAGAGTCTGGTGCCTTTGAAGGGAATTAATATAGGTGTAATTTAGGGAAATAACTATCGGGGCCTAAAAGGTCAATATGAAGCGGGTCTGTACACCCTTCTTAAGATAGTTAGTTGAACAAAGTATCATTTCAAGTATTTCTCTTTACCATAATGAATTCCTAGTCCTATAGGAAGTGTACACTAGTTTGAACCGACCCATCCTGCATCAGCTGGGGAGCTACTCGGTAAACTGGCTAAATGCATCGCTTGGGTTTAAACACTAATATCTAATATAGGTTTTGATTTCTCTTACAGGGTTTCAAAGAATCCCCATGCAACAACCATGTTTTGCAATTCTAGGATTAAGATTAAGAAGAAAATATCGGCACATATTGGGAAATCCAAAAAGACGTCGATAGCCATTGAAATTGACGCAATGGAAATGAAACTTTATGAAAATCTATTGCAATCGGTGCAATGGAAATGAAACCTTATGAAAATATATAAACATTCACACAAACCCTTGGACGACAATCGGGTATTAAAATGAGGCACAAGAAGTCTATAATTTGATGTGGCAAATACAAATAACAACAATAGCATACATTGCATACATCAAATAAGGGCAAACAAATGGGGATTAAAAAGAGACTAGCGTACCTTAGCGAGTCATGTAGGAAATCCCTTGACCTAGGTGAGCACAAGATCTCTGAGCCTCCATTGTCTATAGGCAGTTGTTTTGCCTCCTTGTCTTTTATCGAGTGCCATGTCATAAAACCCTGATGGCAAGGGAAAATGTAACCTTTATTATTAGTCTAGTTTGGCATACCCTAAACAAGAATTATACCCTCCCAGTCCTCTTCCACAATTTCCATAACACCATTAATTTTTTGTGGCCCTGACGCCACAATAGTATCAATGCCTCATAACAATTGGGTACGTGTTAAATTATTGATTAATATTTTCATGGCTCCTTGGTAAATGGAATAATGGGCTCATGATGGAATCCCTAGACAGGAGGTTTCGACTTTGTATATATGTATCTGTGGCAGTAATGACTAGCAATTGCCCCAAAAAACAAAATGCAGGTTGTTATGGGAGATGAAATGACTTTAAAAAAATGCATAAGTTTTTTATTTAATTGTATCTAGTTTCTTGTTACTTTTATCTATTAATATTTTGCTGGAAATCTTTTTTGGTTCAAAATCATTATTTTAAACAGATTAGTTATAATTTCTATAAAAAAAATTATTAATATTTTTACATGTTTGGGGATTCTTATTAGATTTATGAATTAATGGTTCTTGTTTACATGATCAATAAAATGGATGATGACATATAAATAAATTCAAGTGAAGGTTTTTGGGGAATAACATATAAATAAATTCAAGTGAAGGTTTTTGGAGAAATTAAAATGTTGTGTTGATCTTTCATTCTATTGAACCACATACCCTTCTAGTGGCTATTATGATAGACCTATTGGGGGTGCTATATCCGAGAATAGCTCAAAATGATAGTCTCTCCCTTTCTTAGAGAACCCTACATGATATTTCTACATTACCTTGCACTATCTTGAGATAATTTAATAAGTCACCCATGACCCTTATAATTATAATCCCACTAAGCATGTATGCAACTACTATCTCCACTTCAATTTTTTTGCTTTGTTTTCCGCTACTATCTTCACTTTGAATTTTTTGTTTTGTTTTTCGTTGATGATTAATAATGGTGTGGTGATAGTTGGGAATATGGGATCTAGCGAGCGTTACAAGTTTTAAAAGGTAATGTGCAGCATGAGGCATTATAATAATTTTATACAATTTTTTGGGTGCATTTATACCGACGACATACATGACTTTTACTCAACCAACTTATATATTTTGTCCATGTCTTTCCATGCCATGATCTATTTGCCCTAAATTAGACCACGCAAAATTCAAGAATTGAAGTCTGTATGTTTTAAATATGTATGGCCCTATTATTTTTATTTGTGTTTCATTATCATGTGTGTTTTATTATGCTCTATTAAAGGATCATTGGATCTTAAATTAGTGGTGAACCAATGAGAAATTTCATCTCAACTTACGGATTATATCTTTCTAAAATTAAACTATTAATCTAACATCATCTCTAGGCTCGGTACATGGGACTATCAACTTTTAGACTCTGTTAATATTTCATTCTGAAATGATTTTATGCAAGCATCCCATATGATCATAGGTCCCTCATCTTGACAATTACAACTCTCTCCAAACATAGGTTCCCAAAAATCCAATAGCATGTCTTAGATTAGAAAGAAGTTGAATGAATGTATACAAATAATAAACCAACTTACAAAAAGCACATGATAGATTTCTTGCAATTTTCCAATGACCATTTGTTAACAAAGCTAGAAAATTTCATGAATATGGACCATGTATGCTACCACTTGCACGACATTATAACATTACAAAAATAGTATAGATTACAATAAAATGACATTGTTTTCTCATAGTGAAAGGAAATTATAAGGGTATATTTCTTCAATACATTAGAGAATAAAATAATAAATTTGAAAAACTTTAATTGTTGAGATTCATGTGAGCATTTTGATGGAAATGTTGTTATAATGAAATGAGTATTAATTATTTTCTCCTTCCAAATGTATACTATTAAAACAAGCAGTCTCATTGTGTTTCTTTTGCACTTTGATTGTGTCCAGTTTGAAAATTGTGGCCATTCATGCTATAGTTGGAAAAAATCATGGGCGATTTTTTTTTTGCATGCCTTGTTAAGTATTTAGTATTATTATGTTTAATGCATGTTCCTATATATGTTGTATTTAGAAGGGTTATGGTTTTGTTAAGTTGACATATGAACCGAGAAAGCATGATTTTTGTTGAAATCAACATAGCTATGTTGAATTTCTCTCAACACTATGGACTTTGAATGTCATCTTTTAGTGTCATTGGATTCCTTTAGTTTTTGTATGGTCATTTTCAAGTTCATATGGGTTTAGTCAATCCTGGACAAGGTGATACCATTTCTTGAGTCAAATGTTTGTGTGGTAGTTTGTATTTTTTGTAATTTTCTATGTCTTATGGATATAAAAAACTTGGATTAGTCTATTTGTTAGACGTTTTGTATTTTTTGGTGAATTTTTTATCAGAATTAGGTTTTCTTTACAAAATCTGAATTTTGAAGTGTCCAAAACATGTTTTTGAATACATAAATGGATTTGGCATCCTCAAATACACGAGGGACACCAAAATTACGTAAGTTTAACCTTTATTATATGGTTTTTCAATAATTAATCTAAAATTTCTACCGTATTATGTTAAAAACAAACTAGAAAAAGAAACCGTAAAAAATAGAAAACCTCTGACATTTAGACTATTGCTAAAAATGTAGCAACTTTTCCCATACATGATGATATTTATTATTCTATTTTTATAAAAATATATGTTTATTAATTTTTATGTATGAACAATCTCATTATAATTTATTTTCTCCCAAGTTCGTTGCTCCTAATCCCACATGATGCCTCCTTAGTTTAGGTCTGAACGTTTCCAACATTCATGGCCACCGGAGGGGGTGCTCCTTCCCCTCCCCCTGAGCTCGTTTCTTTCAAGAGCCAGGTAGCAACATGCAATAAGAGGAAGATCAGCCTGAATCAACAGAAATTTGTGAAGAAATTAGACAGCATATCCTCGGTCGATCTTCCTACAGAACGCCCTTGTCGAATAACAATGAACATTGCATATCGAATCCTTATTGGTCAGTTTACTGGCCTCTGGCCCTCCCCCACGAGTTCAAAAGCCTAATAATATAAGAGAAACAACAACATACATGAGGAATCCCATTTCTGAGGCTCCATTGGGAGTTCATATCCCCTGTCTTTGAACGTTTTTTTGAACACATGTGCCTAAGCAATGGGTATATGCATGTCCCCAATGGAAGGCGGTGTGTCTGATTGGAAGTGCACAAGAGGTAAGTGAGGTAAGTTTTTTGAATTTTTTGAATGTTTTGTTTTATGTTTCCATTTTTTTGTTATTTTTTATTTTATTTTATATATATATATATATATGAAAATATTTGTGTGGTTTTCATAGGTTTTGGTTTTTCCATTATATGTCATATTTTGTGTCCCCTCTTAGACCTTGGTTAAAGGATGAAATATAGGGTACCTATTAGGCCATAAAATTTATCATTGGGGTTTATAGGAAATGTGTGAGGCTCCAAATCATCACGCATATACTTCATAAGAGATTGTTTCCTACAAGTGTGATTTGGTGGAAATGTCAAGGTTGATAAAACTAAGCATGATCCTTGGGGATCATTCCATAGGTAGAGGTTGGAATTGAAGGTATTGAGCCATAAAATTTACAACTAATACTCATGGACAATGCATGGGATATTTAACCACCATGAAAACCTAACAAAGTGTATGTGGCCCCATTCTCACCCCACCTTATCCGCATGGGACTATTTTGCAATTCGTCGACGGATTTTTGACCTCAAAATGTGGAGATGTTGGAGTTTCCTCTACACCCAAAGACACTCCTACATCCAGTTACCTGAGCTTTGTCATAGCAAAAAACAAATATATCCGATAAAGTATATCAAATTCTGTTGCATGGCTTCACAGTAGGTAAAATGCAAAATAATACTCAAATATGTCAGTTAAAGGGAATTTCACATAACAAACGAAATTGCTTTAAAATTTAATAGAGATTTGACAAACCTCAAAAGAATCGTCAAAAAGTGAACCAATTATTCTAAATATTTAACAAAAAATCCACCAATGCCATAACACTTGAGTAGCTAACTGCTTTTTTCCTTGAGATGTCCGCTTATAAGTCCAAAGATGTAAAAACATTTGATCCACTTCTTCAAAGTAACACTATGGGCATTATTGAAATGCTTGTTGCTTCATTCCATTTTAAACCAAGACCAAAATGTCCTTAAGAGTACAAAGAAAGTTAGATTTTGTGTTAAGATTGATATCCACTTCTTGTGCCTTGGATGTTTTGGTAAAAATGAGGGTATGGATGGCGGGGTTGTCCAAAACAACCTTGTGGGGTGATGTTTTGGCAGCACCATGATAGGTGGTATTGTACCACCTTTCTGCAAGGGGGGTATAGGGGGGTGGGGGAACTGGCCATATCATTCAATGTAAAACCCAATGGATAACAATATTTCTATGGTCAACACCTCACAAACTCTATTACTTGTTATTAACTCCAATATATCAAGTTTTGTAGTATTCAAAAGTATTATGACATGTATCATCATTGTGGACATAGACGTTGTCAACATAATCATCATCATCAATGTCAGATGGTACATTAACATCATCTTGATCATCATCCTCATTATCATTAGCATCATTAGCATTAAGTACATCATCAACAAAATCATCGTCATCATTGTAATTATGGTCACGCATATTCCATTAGTGTTCTTAATCACTCATCAACATTAGGAGTCATGTCATTAGGAGTCCTGAATATGTCACTACAGCCATTTCGATGATAATATGGTTGTTTAGATGTCGTTACAGACATTTAGGTGCCATTAGAATCAATTAGGATCCCAAAGTGATACCACATGCCTAAGCATCGTTGACATCCACATCCACATTGTCATCATCATCATACAATAAATCAACATCATTATCATTGTCATAGTCATCATCAATATAATTGCGATAATAATGACCAAGGATCCATACTACCTCAGAAGAATGGATGATATAGTCTTATGCTTATCAAATCATATCCATACGCTCCATCATAATTATCGTAATGCATTGCGTCATGTTGTTAGGCCAATCATATGCCATTAGGGTCTATCAAATGTTGTTGGGGACACTCAAATGCCATTATAGAAATTTAGGTGACATTAAGCTAATTTACCCCTCATTAGGATTCATCAAGATCCAAAAGTGCCATGATTATGATAATTTAGGTGCCACTATGATAAATCAAGATCCAAAAGTACTATCACATGAATCATGATCATTGACATTGACATTGATATATCTGACGTTATGTCGAATGTTTTCCGAACACAATTCCTATCTCTAAACCTAGTGCAATTCCTAGCGAGGTTACTTTTTGAATTTTTGGCATTATTCCAGGCACTATACCTGGATCTATACCTAGTGCTATGTTGAATGGTTTCTAGGCGTAATTAATGGCTCTATACTTGACACTATGTTGAATGTTTTTCCTGCTGAAATTCATGGCACAATTTATGTCACTCGCCATGGATTAATATATGGTGCTATGCTATTGAGGACGTTTTTTGGAGCCTACTATTATTGGCATTATATGGGATGCTTTTTTGGACGCTAGTTGGGACGTTAGTTGGGATGCTAATTATTGTCCAAAATAGCGCCAACTTTTAAAAAGGGGTGATAATTGGGATGTTAATTGGGATTCTAATTGGGATGCTAATTGGGATTCTAATTGGGATGCTAATTGGGATTCTAATTGGAATTCTAATTGGGATGCTAATAGGTACGTTAATTGGGATTCTAATTGGTATCCAAAATAGCGGCAACTTTTAAAAAGGGACGCTAATTGGGATGCTAATTGGAAAGCTAATTGGGATTCTAATGGGGATGCTAATTGGGACGCTAATTGGGACGTTAATTGGGATGCTAATTAGCATCCAAAATAGCACCAAATTTTAAAAAGAGACGCTAATTGAGATGCTAAATGGGACATTAATTGCGACGTTAATTGGGATGCTAATAAGGACGCTAATTGGGATGCTAATTAGAGTCGAAAATAGTGCCAACTTTTTAAAAGAGACACAAATAATGCCATTAAAAGTGCCATCCCATGGAAAAGCGTCCACTTTGTCCAAAAAATGATGAAAAATACACTAAAAGTGATAGTGGACGCTAAAAAGGAAGCTAAAAGAGACGCTAATCACAAGGTTTTGTTGTAGTGCCTTATCCAACACTCCTAGGTATCAATTGGGCTATGAAAAACGGGAATATTATAAATTTTAAGAAGCATGAGCTATCATTTGAAGATTCATAAATGTGGGTAGTCGCACCTATCAATCCATTGGAGGGGTGGCGTTATTTTGAGCCAGAAAAAAGAGAGTACCAAGAAGAATATATGGATGATATATACAACATTTCATCTACAAAATATGACTATATCAATCCCAGAACTAACGGTAAATTGAGTTGGAATTATCTCGTGTTCATCATATTCAGGAAAGGCATTGGAGAACTAGCAGAATCGACTACATGAAGCGACGATGCAAAAAATTGCAAGGATTAAAAATTCTTTGAGATGGGTAGGTATTGATGTATGTGATCTACTTATTTATGAAGTATTACCTAAATTATACACATTCCTGATAGAATTTGAATATAAGGTAATTGAACCTCATCGTTTATTAGCTTTAGATGTGGCTCTGAAATAAACACCTTCCGAGATGGTGGGTTGTGCATAAAGAATCTATTTCATAATGGCATCAGTGTCACAGGTTTCTATAAGCAAGATTTGGTGAGAATGATTCCTTTGTGGGTTGAAAATATACAAGTTTAACAGATCTTGTTGACCATCTTTAAATCTATCACACGACATGGAAGATGATGCCTCAACAGGAATGGGTACACTTATTTATTCACACATACCTAGAAACTAGTATACATTGGTTGAGTTGCAATGAAAAACTTCTAATTGGGATGATGTAGCTAATGATTTCCAACATACTTTTATTTTTGTTGATGGAAATCATATGATTAATGCTACATTACAAGTTACTAAGGATCATATTTTTGAAGACCTCCCTGATCCAGTATCAAATATTCCACAAGGAAATGCGACAGTTCAGGATTGGGAAAAATGATACAACTTAGTTGGAATACCTCAAGATGATGATCATCGTGACATTCATATCCTTGAGTCTGAAGGTAGTCTAGCAGTCGATGGGTCAGGTTTGTCGGATGCCAAATTTTTGAATTCCTTGAAGATAAAGAAAGTGAACATTGGTTCCCTTGAGAACTAGAAGTTCTCTAATATTGGGGATTACTAGGATGGAGAGACAATAGGAAAAAATATCGATTTACTATATGAATTCCAAGATTTATTCTTGACCAAGTTTTCAGAAATGAAATGGATTTTTGGAGACCTAGGTGAAATGAAGATCCGATTAAATCCAGATGCAAGACCTATTAAGCAACTCCCAAATGGATTGAACCTCGAATATAAAGAAAAGGTCATAGCAGAGTTAGACAGAATGTTGGATGCAGGGATTATTGAACATCTTGAAGAGTTAGAATGGATTAGTCCAATGGTAGTACAAGATAATAAAATTGTTGAAGTTCGTATCTGTGTCGACTTAAGGACGCTAGATGACGCATGTTTAAATGATCCATTCCCAGCACCATTCACAGATTAGACGTTGGAGAATGTAGGAGGGAAAGAAGTGTATTTATCTACTAATGGTTTTTTGAGATATCATAAAATCAAAATTGCCAAGGAATATCAACACAAAAACACATTTTCGATAGATGGGGCTACTTTCAATACACAGTAATGCCATTTAGACTCAAGAATGCACTTGTATTTTTCTAGAATAGTGGTTGTTTCTTCAAAGGTTTTATTCACAATTTTTTGGAAATTTATTTAGATGATTGGACATTGTGTGGATTTATTAAGGATCATATTCAAATCCTGAGAATGATGCTTGAAAGATGTAGGCAATTCCAAATTTCTTTAAAGTTAAAGAAATGTATCTTTTGTGCTTTGTTTGGTATTATGTTGAATCATGTGGTCTGTCAAGAAGGAATGTTGATGGACCCTATTGTTGGTTATATGTTATATTCTTTGCATGTGTGTGTGGAGGGGATGTGTTCATGTTAGCGATGCATTTGGGAGATACCAAAATGGATGTTTTTGGCTATTTTTTGGAATTTTCTAAAAATATGTAACTTAATCTTGGTTAAGGGATTGGAGTATTTTTCTAATCCGGGTTAATGGATTAGGGTATTGGATGCTGCTAAATACCTATATTTTCTATTGTGATGACTCATAATGTAATGAAGAGAAAATAGGAGGTGGGGCTCTAAGGTTTTTTGGTTTTCCCGGTTAAACGTTTCCATGGTAAATCTTTGTGTTTATGTGTGAATGTTGTGTTGTGATATCTATTTTTCTTAAGATAATCTGTATGATTTGCTTCTCTGTACAGGTTTAAAACTTACACTTGCAAAGATATCTATTATTGCTAACCTACCCCCACCTTTATCGGCTAAGAAACTGAGGACTACCTTTGGTCATACGGGATATGACATGAAGTTTATTAAAGGATATGTAGAGATCACTACCCCAATGGAAAAGTTATTAAAGAAAGATATAAAATTCCAGTGGAATGAAGAGTGTCAAAAAAGTTTGGATATTCTTAAATAAAAGATCATTTCACCACCCATTTTGGTATTTCTTAACTGGCAGAAGGAATGCCATGTCCATTTTGATGTTTCTTCGATTGTGCTAGAAGTAGTGTTGGCACACCTAGGTGAGGGGTCTATCGACCATCCTATCACATTTACTAGTAGGAAGTTGTCAACTATAGAAAAGAACTATATAAAAAAAGGAAGCGCTTGCAATGGTCTATGCACTGCAGAAATTTTGACATTATTTGTTGGGCAAACATTTTAAAATGTTTACAGACCATTCTACTTTGAAGTACCTAGTTAACAAGCCAGCCTTTGGAGGGGATATCTGTTGATGGATTTGTCTCTTCCAAGGATTTGATTTCGACATTATTGTGAATCCTGGAAGGTTGAATGTGGTACCTGATCACCTATCGAGGTTGGAAATAATGGAGGACGATACCAGTTTAGATGATTCCCTTCCTAATGCAAAATTGTTTGCAGTAAATATGTTTGATGAATACTATTCAAACATTGTATGTTTTCTATCCATAAGAAATGCACCAGAAGGGTTTACCATAGCGCAAAAAAAATAGTTGGTTGTGAAAGATGCATATTTTTAGTTGATAACAAGGAAGCTGTATTAATTAGGACCATATGAGATCCTCCATCGTTGTGTTTTGGAACATGAGCGACCATTTATATTAGTTGTGGCACACATTGGTGTCATAGGAGGTCACTATCCAAGTAAAGTGAAAACACATAATATTTTGCAGGAATCCTTATGGTGGCCTACCATTCATTCAAATGCAATATTATCATGCCTATGTTGTTTTCCAATGCATGAGAAAACCATCATCATGCGATGAGATTCCTTTGGTACCATAGATGACATTGCAAATATTCGGTAAATGTGATGTTTATTTTGTGGGTCTTGTTAATGTACCAAGAAAGAAGACAAGTGCTCGATATATAATTACTGCAATAGATTACTTACTCAGATGAGTTGAGGTTGAGACTATACTATTGTAAATTCTCTTAGATTTTTGTTTGAAAATGTGGTCATAAGATTCAGGTGCCTAAAAAATTTGGTAAGTGATAAGGGTACACATGTTTTAATTAGATTGATTGAATAATTAACTACGGAGGTTTACTTTCTATTGTGAGAAAATGTAGTTTTCTGGGGGGTGTGATAGTTTTTGATATGAACTGGACCGCTGCATCCATGGTAGATTTCTCATGTTCTAATACAACAATGTTGAAAGCTCACTGTGTATCATTTTATCCATTTAACTGTAAACTACCCCTCCCAGGAAGAGGAGGTGGAGGATCCCATGAAAAAAAATTCCAAAGAAGTGTTAGTTCAGGAGTTTGATCGACGTTCATTTAGGGATTTTCCAGATCACGACCTCTGCAGCTGTCCAGGAAGGTTTTTATTGCTGTTGCATATGACCTACTGCGAGAGCGAATTTATGAAAAAACGAGGCTGATGGTGTTTCTAGAAACCCTATCTCTAATGGTCATCTCCCATCTCTCTGTGTTCCTGCAGCAAGGGCATAGGGTATATTGGAAGGCGCGGGCATAGGGAGGGTCTTCTGCCCGATCCAAGACCCTGGTGATTCAATCTAGGATGACCTTAGAATCTCAGAGACAACAAAAACTAAAAAGGAAAATATGCTACAGGCACTAGGCAGTGCAATCAAATCCATCCGTCCAAACCATTGAGTCCCCAGATCATGTAGAAGTTGGAAAGACGTCTGTTTGGATTCGAAGGAGGACTGGTTTCCCCAAATATCACTCTCAATCACTTCTCCAGAATCGTTATCATGAGGTACTAAATCAGACAAGCTTGTTATTTTCCCTTTTTTCTCTCTCTGAGGTGATGGTGCCCTTGGTTATTAGCTCCTTTGAATCTGGAGGTAGGGAAGATGTAGACAGTTATCATATTTTCATAAAATTTCCCACTGTGAAGTCGATCTTACTATGGGTTCAGGCTTCAGATTCAGTGGGGACTCTAAAAAACATTCTTGAGTGAAGAGAGGGTCTCCTTGGAACCTCTTTTTATTTTCTACATGATAGGAAAAGTGCTACAGGAAGATACTAGGTTGATAGATTATCAGATCTACAAGAGCTCAGCTATTTCGTTGATGCATCGTTTGTGGGGGGGAGAAGAAGGAAAAAGAGGACCCTCCTAATCTACGTCTTATAAGGAAGTAGCTCGTCCAAAGGTGCCACAAACAATGACCTCACCTTCTTCTTATCCTAGTTCGTATTTAGTGGAAAAGATGGAATCTACACCAACCCTGGAGATCAAGAAATCAGAGGTAAAACAACTTCTTACTACACTACAATATGTAGCTGTCATCTATCGTTTTAATGGGTTTTGGCCTAGATCCTTTGAACTCCATCAATGGATTCACACAAATTAGACAAACAAATGTCAAATCCTATTATGTTCCAAAGGTTATTTTGTTATTCAGTTTTAATCACAGGAAGATTATCAGAATATTTTTATGCAGGGTCCTTAGTTTTGGGGGAGAGTTGGGCTCTTCATAACACCTTGGTTTCCTAATTTTGATGCAAATTCTATGGTGGTAACCAGGATGCCAGTGTGGTTGAGGTTTTCGAATCTTCCCTTACCATTCTGGCATCATCTTGTATCGGAATACATTGGAAATATTCTTGGGAGTTTTATCAAAAGTGATAGTGATAGGAATGAACAGGGTTTATTTACTTATGCAAGAATTTGTGTGGAGATAGACCTCGGCAAAGGTCTCCCTGATAGATTACAGCTGAAACATGAATCTTTCAATTGGATTCAGATTTTGGACTATGAAAATACTAATTTTAGGTGTAGATTTTGTCCTTTGATAGGTCATCTTCAAGACTCATGCCCTCTCGCTAGAAAGATTCCAAAGAAGAAAAAGGGGTCGACTACAAACCGAAAAAATTGGCAGGCAGACTATGTTCCACCTCTGTATGAGGACGATGAGAGTGAGGATGAAGAACAACAATATTTACAAAAAAAAGAGGAAAATATGAAGAAATATGAGCCAGTGGATGCATAGACTTTAGGTCAAAAGAACTCTGATGAGGAAACTCAGACAAATGTTGTGAATCTTATGGATGCTTCTTTAAGTGGACTAAAGCATGCACATGAATCAAGAAGCTTAGACTCTGATAAGGAACAAGTTTTTGTTCAACAATCAAATGAGGGGGCTAGCAAACAATTGATTGTAGCTGGGCCACTGCGGGGAGGATGGACAAAAGTGAAAACAAAGAAGAAGGGCAAAAAAGGGAAATTAAAGGATTTTTTTAATCCTTGATTTCTCTGTATAGTGATGTAATATATGTAGCTTATGTTTTGTTTATAGACCTTTGGTCTGATTTTTTGTACTATGTGCCTTGTCACGTAGCAATTTACCCGTAATGCTTTTGCATCTACAAAATGTAATTTTTTTCGCTTCATGCTGAAATAAAATTACGATTTTTTTCCAAGGAAAAATAAAACTATGGAATTTCAAATTCAGCATTAAAATACAACACCATATCGTGCGCAAGAGAATGGAACTGTCAAAGCGTTCAATAAAATTCTAGAGCATGGACTGATAAAAATATGCAATGTAAACTGTGATGACTGGGATCAGAGGATCTCTGCAGTATTATGGGCCTATCGCACGACTTGCAATAATCTTATAGGGAACAGTCTCTTTTGATTTGTTTATGGACAAGAATTTATTATGTAGATGGAATATATTGTACCTAGTTTAAGTATCACTACAGTTACAAAAATGACAAATGTAGGAGAAATTAAAGAAAGACTAGATCAGTTATTGCAGATGGAAGAGGATCGCTTCATTGCAATATATCACCAGCAGATTCAAAAGGCACAATAAAATCCTTGGAAGGACAGACACATTAAGTTCAAGCAATTTTAGCCAGGATATTTTTTCCTTTTTTATGATTGCAAATTTCTAAGACGCCCTAGTAATATTCGCACTCACTGGTTAGGACCTTATGTTGTTACTTATGGCACGGATGGAGGTGTAGTTAAATTGCAAATATTAGATGGTACCCCCTGCGACGAGTTCATAAATGGGAAATTGCTAAATCCCTATCAGGATAGTCATTCATCACTCGACTGAGTCAGAGCGGTTGGAAGTTGTAAATAGCTCTAAAAGAAAGAGTGTCTCAAGATATAATTTTGTTGCAAGATCAATATCATTGCACGTTATACTTATGGTCGTAGAATATTTTGGCGGCGGAATTTTATGTCAAGTCTATACTTAATGCATAATAATTTCCTACTTTTGTAGTGAAGGAATTGGTGGTATTAATAGTGCTTTCTCATAAATGCTTGAAAATACTACAATGTGTCAAACGAGTAGCTACCATCTTTTTCATTTATTGCAAATCAAGTCAAAATAACGACCCACATGATTGATTGATTTTCTGCATCTGTAATTCTATTTCATCTGTAATTCTATTTCAATCATGAGATCCTGGTTTAGATTTCAAGCATTGTGACAGGGTCTAGTGTGGATAATCCTTCTGTCATACCCATTATGAAAGATGCGACTGGGTTTCTCTCACAACCTCCTCCTGTTATTCCACCAAGGAAGAAGTGAACTGGAGGTCATGTTTTGATTCCTAAGATATGAATGAAAACTACACATGATGTTGAAGCTTTAGGATCTAGGTCTGCAACTGTGTTTCCTAGTTACATACCACTGCAGAAAGAGAATGCTCCCATGGTTTTGATCTGCAAAAATGATAAATATATGTAAGTGAATCCAACTATTCCTCCTGGTGTCCATATCCTGGTGGACATCATGTCGAATTTGAAGAAGCTGACATTCACATACCATGACATGATGAAGTTCCCATAATTTCAATCATATTGGTACATGACTTCAGTGCAATGGGTACAAGGTGGGATCATGGATTAGAGAAGTACGGAATTCTATCGTTACTGCATATGTGGCACTTTAGTCGCTCTGTCGAATTCAATACATGTGTGAAGCAATTGTTGGTCTATTTCCATGGCAATTATCTGTGACTATATGACCAAATTTCGATTGATGTAGATTTGATTTCCTGCATCATTGGGTTTCTGAGAGCAAGTGTGGACACGACACCTTTCTTTGATTGTAAAGAACAGGAAACATGCCTTGTCACTCGCCTGAAGTGGAAATACAACTAGGCCCATGAAACAAGGGGGTTTTCTATTGCATCTATTAATAATTAAGGTGTTTGGTTTTCCACAAAGGTTTTTTCCAGCAAATTGATAAGGAATATGCAACCGAATCAATGTATTGTTGGTACTATTGTTGTAGCTGAGCAATGTGTTGCATGGGTCCAAATGAATTGGTCCACTTTCTTGTTGAATGAGTTGTTAGTGAATACCATCGATACGTAGGAAAAATCCAATCCTTTTACATACTCATGGTTGGTTATTTGGTGTTCTTTTGTTGAGTGGGCAAAGCCACTAAATTATCAAGGAATGGAATTGAATGTCCCCTATCATAGGGCATGATTTCAAAATTTGTGGTATGATGAGACAGACCGTAAGCAACAAAGGGAAAATAATATAGAATTTAATCTGCATGATGATGAATTGAGATATCATATTGGGATTCAGTCGAGGCTCGTTGCAGAAATAGTTAGTCAGTACTAGAATATCATCAAGTTTATTGTGGGGTCATACCACCTACTCCTTCAACCATGAATAGATATAGATCATTAGTGGTTGACCACTGCTTTCCAGTTCTCTGGAGAAGATATTGATCTAATCATGCGAGGTTGGCCCGATGAGTGAAATAATCTTATCACAGACGAATTACTGTCAACCAAAACATAGATACCATGGGAAGGGACATCAGGTACATAATTTGGGGGCCTAAAGGATCAAGAACACCCATCAATCTTGCAACATAATAGCACTAACGAGTCAAGTGTGACTCCAACAAATCTAGGTCTCAGTGAGAAGAGAAAATCTACCAAGGAAGGTAAGAAGAGCCATAAGAATCAAAAGGATACCAAGGATCCCCCTGGTGAACTCACAGATGATGATTACCACCTTGTGAATCACAATATGTTCAATATCAAAGAAAGACTCGACAGAAGATTGATCAAAGAAATACTAAATTATTTGGAGTTGTTACAGATTTTATTCAAACTTTGTGTCATAAGGTATAGGGCCTTACAATTTTAGATGTTTTGGTTTTGTCACAGAAATAGGAAGTTGGTCCTTCTGAGGATCAACTGTCTGAAGTACCACTTCCTTGACAACATCGTAAGGTTCAGTTAATTCCTAGAGCAATTAATTTAGGTACAACAAAGCTTAACAATCTCATTAACGATATTGCATATGTTGGGGTGGACTTATCTATAGTCCCCATGTATATGTTTCTTAATTTATAGCAGGGTGCAGTCAAAGAACTTAAATCCAAAGAAAAAAAGGTGTATGACTAGTTGAAGCAATCAAAGAACATTGCAGCGATGCTACAGGGTCAAACGGGTGAGATAAAGAAGCAAACATAGAAATGGAAGCAAGATAGGAAGAGACTTGAAAAATCAGTCACTGCATCCTACCAGGATATTCGAGAGGTTGGGTTGACACCCAACATGTTTTCAAAATCCCAAGTTATCACACTTGGGGAAGTTGTGACTGACTTACGTAAAAAGATAGAATAGTTAGAGGCCAAGTTACTTCCTAGTACACTCATCGAGGTACTAGAAGAGAGATGACATGTAGTAAAAGGAGATATTCGATAAATTAAATAGGTTGAGGTACTCTGTGCCAAGGCATATGAGTAGGTTTCTCGAGCTTGGGAATCCATAATGGAATACATTGAATTGTAGGAGATTACTGATAAATTCCTTGTCACAAAGTCTAATTTTTCTAGCATGAGGAATGCATTCAAGACGTTACCTCCAGTCAAAAACATGGGTAAGGAAGTTGAATTTAAATATATACAGTAGCAGGTCACGAAGCTCTACATGCAACAACAATGAAAGACTGATCCTTTTCTGAGATTCAAGCTGAAGTAGAACAAGTCTCATCAACCATCCACCTTGTGCATATTCAGGCCCAATAAGATGAAACAACCATTGGGGTGGAAAATAGAATGCATCTTAGTGTTGGATATGTTGAGCAAGTTAATAAAGTAAAATAATATGTTTAGTGACAGATGGTAGAAGTGATGAAAATCTTAATTTATTTCAGGCCAAGTTGAACACAATGGAAATCTCTATTTGAAGTGGCTTGGGACGAGCCACATGTGATTTTTGGGGCATGTTGGCCCTAGGTTAGTTTGTTGAGAAGTATGACTAAGGTGTGAAAAGGGTCACGACGAAGTGGGAGTTGGAAGAGTAAACTCCAGAATTTTTGGAAAATTTGGGTAAATCGCTAATGTATGTGATGGGTTAGTTAAGAGGAATGTCCACTAATGGGTAGTCGACATAGATGTAAAATGACCACTAGTTTCCTATATAAATGTAGTGACTTAAGTAGATTAGATATTGATAGGGATGGATGGGATTATTATGGTAGAATGATTCAAATTTTTGATATAATATATTTTGATTTTGTATGTTGAAAAGAGTCACGAGGGAGGAATTTTTTCGATCTGCAGGTTGTGTGCATAGATCTCATGTATTGAATATGTTGATGAATAAGTTTGCAGGTTGTGTGCGCAGAAAAAAAGCATTCTAGACATGACTCGAGACAGATGAAGAGCTCTTTTTTGGTTTTCTCTCATATGGATTTCCATGTTTAAATATCTGTGTCAAATGGTGTGTGATGATGAATGTGTGTTGTATTGTTCTATGATATGTTGCAACTTCTCATGTTATGTATTTTGCAATCAGATAAGTAGTTAAATAATAAATGGAATCAAATCATAAGTTCTCACAAAATTTTGTTTCCAGAACTATTTGTTAATAATGTATTATTTAACAATTTTTTTGTGTTCTCAGTCAGTCATTGGCATGGAAACACCCCCCCACTGTTGTTGCATAATCTCAGTTCTTGCAGATGTCATAAGGTATCTCGAGTGAGACAATGCTTTCATAGCAGGTGCTATCAACGGGGCTTTTCTCTATCAAGCCGGTACCCTAGGATTTGTTGGACGATCCATGATGGTGAACTTGGGTTGAGTTTAATTTGAGCCAACAACAACTTCAAATTTGGAAACATTTGATATATTCAATAAACCATTTTCATTTTTTTCTACTAGCTCTTATTTTTCTTCTATAACATTTTGATTCATCTCATTTTGCTCTACTTCATCTAGTAGAGCATTTCCATTAACTTTTTATTCATGTGTTGCAAGCCTATGGTTTCCTCAATCATTCATATAAATATATTATATTTTTAGTGCTACCTTCAGCTAAACTTCTGACACTTATAGGTACAGTGCAGTCCACTTCAACAAGTTTGTTTTTTCAAGCTATTCTTTAATGAAATTCAATTCAGTATCAAAATTAGCAATGCTATCATTTACTTCAACTTGAAAATCATCTTGTATGCATTCATATTGAACTAATTTTTTGTCAAATTCCGTAATAAAGTTGCAGTCTTTGTTATCCTCATTCTCCTTCTCAGTTGTTGCATTATTTTTCTTTGTATCTGCACATTCACAAACAGCATAATTGTTATGAAAATATTTTTCATCATGGGCTTGGCCTTTACAATCCCAGGATTCTTATTATTTCTTTAATTTCTTATTCAACCTTGACTCGATATCCTACATCTATCTCGGTTGCATCTCCATCCACTATACAAGCCCCTACTTTAGAAATGAGTCTATCATTTTCATCCACATGTACATATGTATTGTGGGATTCACAATTGTCAATTTATTCAGTATTCTATGCTTTTGTAGATTCCATAATAACATCATCATATTCTATAAATATTATTGTCCCATCATGACGACTCCCCCTTACACCAAAATTCATGTTTAAAATATTCCAAGCATCTTTGGTTGTTTTGTCTTTTGCAATTTTAGGCAAAACGCTCTCATACATAGATTGTTGAATGAGACACAATGTTGCTCCATCATTCCTTTTATCTGCTAAAAAGTTATGTTCCTGACTTTTTGACATGGACTCATAGGCTCATTGATCTGGTTCTTCAAAAACATTCAATACTACAATCCACAAATCATCAACATTCAACCTAGTCTTCATTTTGATTTACCAAACTCATAGTTCTTACCTGAAAAATTTGGGGGACAATAAAAAGCATAGTTCTAGTCATCTTGTGACTGTCCTTGAATGCCATTTTCTTCAACAGATTCTTCAGTACTTGTCCCAAGTATTTTTGCAATATACTGATAAAAAAATTATGCATCGAAAATTTTCTTCTTCTTTTGTGTGAGTCTTGTGCTCTTTCCATTTATTATTTCTTTATTTTTTTCTTTTATTTTCTTCAATTTAATCTTCTTAAAACTTACTCTCAAATATACATCAATGTTATTCTACAACTCAAGCAACTTTTCTTTATTCAAAGCTTGTTTTTCAATGGGGGTTTTCTTTCCTTAACTAAATAACCTAGCTTCAAAATGGTTTTTATCTTAATGAAATCTAAAGCCTCTCATCAAAATGTTTCTTAATTTTTTTTTGGAGAAACCATACAATTATGTTGGAGGGAAATTTATGCTAGGAAATTCACTATATTGTTTGTTTGCTTACATTATATTCAAAAAGAATTCATGTCATAAGGTTTTGGGTGTCCAATCTTTGGTATGAATATAGATATGGAACATAGTAAGCTCTGTAAAATGCATTGTGTTCTAAAAACTAGTTTGGATGCATAGTTGAAAATCATGGTTTCTTCTAATCAAACCTCATGAATATCCCTAACATAAGATCTTGATTCGGTGTTACATGAAATGTTAAAATGAACAAATAGAGACCATAAAGAATAAAATCTATCCATTAAATGGAAGTGAACAACACATGCCCCAATAACAATAAATAGAAAGGAAGAAACATATAAATAGTAATAAGAATAAACATAGAAATAATAATAAGCATGATACTCACATACATACAACACCCTGTACAAAAACAAGATATAAAAGAAACCTTAATTCATCATAAAATGATCAAACAATTCAAAAAAACCAAGGTTTATGGGATGTGATTGTAATTCATAAGCTTACCTTGACAACTGATGACACACCTTTCAAAACTTGTGGGTAGAAAATGGGTATAGTTAATGTAACACCCATGTTTTGACCCTGTTTTGCATTAAATATATATGATGAGAATATTGTATGGAATCATGGCAACGAGCTCAAGGCCAAGGCCCTGCCATTGATTGATGTTTTGTGTATATGTGATCAGGGTTGATGCCTATGGTTTATGGTGCTAAGTCAAGCACAATATATAATTTTGGACATCATATAAATATGCAATTTAATTAAAAACCCACAGCCAGCTATGTCAATGCAACAAATAATGAGATGGGGGCATGATTTCCTAAGGAACGGGGAGGGGAGAATGTTTAACCTTGAGGGGGGAAAAGCTATGTGTCAAAAGAAAACACCTAGGAAATGTATGCCCATTTTCCCCTCATGCACTCACGTTTTCATCTTCCCTCACATTGTGGGGAGCGGCGGGACGTTTTGATCATCCATCCTTCACGCTTTCAGTTTCGTTTGTTTTCTTTCATTGTGCATGCCCAGTCCATCATTGCGGCGAGAGGCGCTCTAAAGCCTAGTATGGGGGAGATCGTGTAACGTGATGTAATGTTACTAACATGTCGGCAAAAAATAATGTGATAGTGAATATTATGGGAGAGATCTTGTAAGGTGATGTAACGTTTGTAACATGTCGGCAAAAAATAATAGTGATAGTGAATATTATGGGAGAGATTTTGTAACACAAAATAAAAAATAATCACTTTGGTAAAGTTATTTTTATTAATAAAAACTAAATTTTCTAATAGGCCAAAATAAATGTCGGCCACAAAAACAATCTAATATGGGGGAGATGTTGTAATCTTACTACCTAAGACAACAATAAAAAGGTAAAAATTTAATTATCCGTAAAAAAAATATGTGGGTCAAGAAAAAAGCACAAAATTGAATTATCCACAAAAAAATGTTGGCTTTGCACATGGTTTTAAAACCATGTGCAAGGCATTCTAAACAACCCATGGTTTTATTGTACATGGTTTAGGAGGTTTGCACATGGTTTTAAAACCATGTGCAAGGCCTCCTAAACAATCCATGGTTTTATTGTAGATGGTTTAGGAGGGCCTTGCAAATGGTTTTACAACCCATGATTGTAGGAGTGGGGAAACTATGTAATGTGAATTCCTAACAAAATAAAAAATATTATATGTCAGCCATAAATAATATTAAATATTAATAATAATAAAATTATATGTGGACCTTAAATAAAAAGATGTGTCTTTTGGTTTGAATCAAATCAATTTATACCTAAGAAGAGTTTGCACCTCGAGAGATTTGATCCATCTCGGTGCTTGATAGAGCCTAGGATTTGGATCTACGCTAGTATGTCTTTCAACTAAAACGTTGTGGTTGATTTTGATCATTTTCCATTCTATTCTATGCATGTGCGTTGTGCATTCACCAGTTTTGCATAACTATGTTTTATTCTTGGTTGTTGTCTATTGTTTCGACCTTCAATGTTGTTGTGCATTGGTCTCCTCTATCACAAAGGGAGTGGAAGCTTGTTTTCCTATGTCAACATTGTGGTCTATTGTGCGTGTGCATATTTCTGCCTTAGTCTGAAATGGTCTATAGTGGAATTGGATCTGAACTAGATTGATAAACCTAGTGTTGGAAGGAACCTCACAAATAGATCTAGAGGAGCTAGTTTTCTTCTTGCACACCCTGAACATCAATGGAAGGGAAGGAATAGCTTGAGGGACAGTGTAGCAAAGAAGGATATTCTTCCTTGTGTTGGGTGTGTAGATGTTTTAGGAGCCAAGCATGATCTAGTGCAAGTGTCCATGGCTCGGTGGTTGAGCACACTAGCTTACTAGTTCAATATTTTGAGTTCCTTTGCAGCCTCAATAAACCCATATGTTAGTTGGATTGGCTTGTACTTAATGAGAATGTTGGCTTGAATGACTACAGTCTGATAAACCCAGCAGTATATTGGCTTGTTTTTTTGTATCCTGATAAATCCAACTATGTTTTCTAGGCTGAGTTTGGTTGTATTCTTGGCTATGTGTGAGACTGCTAGTATTCCTTATTCCTTGTGGGAATCATGCCCATATCGAGGGTGACAGTGCTGCTGAGAGATTGAGGAGCGTTGTCACGTCCCGGTTTTTCCCCCGTTGCATTAGATGTACATGATGTATATAATGTAAATGATCAGGGTGTGGAGCTAAAGGCCAAGGCCCCGCCATTGATCGGTAATGCTATGTTTTGGATTTAAATTGTCACCAATGGCGTATCGGGGCATGCGGCATATATATTATGTTGGTCATCATGTAAATATGCATCTATAATTAATTGAATGAACACAACCAGCTACGGTCGCGGCAACTAAATCGAAAGGGGCATGATTTTCACAAGGATAAGCATGTGGGGGAATTGTCCAACTTTAGCCAATGGGGTCAAAATCCATGTGTTTCCTTACCTTGTTTATCCCAACCACTTTCATTGAAGAATTGCTGCTAGTGGTTGAGGCAGTTAATTGCTTTGGGAGTGGGGTGGCAGGACCATTAGTCCTCACCCACATGCACACTCCACCACAGCGTTTGACTTCACCATGGAAGGAAAAACCTTCACGCACTCTTCACTCACACAGACATTTCACTCTCCCCACGACTGTGCTGAAGGCTCACGCACCTCCAATTCGTGTCCTTCCTGTTGTTGTGCATCCACGGACAAAAACAGAGCTGTTCTTCCTCACGCAATGCCTCCATTGTCTGTTCATTCCTCACGGGGTCTGATTGTTCCTCTCATGCACAGGAATTTCTTGGTTTTCCCACGTCGTTCTTTTCCCTGTGAAATCGCAAATGCTGTGGCTATCGAAAGTCGGTATTTCTCTCTTCCTCTGCGTGGTCTTTGTGTGTTTTCTTAGTGATTTTGTTGCCTAGGACGGGATGTATTACCCACGTTTTCTATGAGCTGTTCTCACTGATACATTTCGGGACTGTTATTTTCCCACGCTGTTGGCTATGTTGATGGGGTCTTCCTTACATCTTTGGGGCTGTTGTAATTTCATGTGAAGAGTCATTTTGGCCACGATAGGGCCAAGAATGACTCAGAATTTGTCTTCCCTATTTAAGTTGTGGCAGCTAAATTAATTGCTTGAGGGCAATGGTTGGTCTTCGGACTGTGAGAGGAGCAGGGAAGGGGGCTTAGTTTTGCTTGATAAACCTAGTGGCTGGAACCACACAGACAGAGCTAGAGGGCTGGCCTTCTTCTCCATCACCCCTGAATAGCACTGGAAGGGAATGCAGGGCCTGAGGGACTGTGTAGCAGAGAAGGGACTAATTCCTTGTGTTGGGTGTGGGTGGGTGTCTCAGAGGTCAGGCTAGCTCTAGTGTAGGTGTCCTTGGCTCTGTAATGAGCTCACCAGCTTAGCATTGAGCCTTTCCCAACTCCTTGATGGCCTGATAAACCCAACTGTGTTGGCTTGGCTATGTTTTGTATATCCCTGGCTATGTGTAAGCCTACTAGTTCCCTTATTCCTTGGAGAATCATGCCCAGCTCGAGGGTGGAAGCGTTGCTGAGAGATTAAGGAGCACGTTGGCCTATGGTTGGGTGGAATGTTGCAGCGACGTAGCTTGTTGCGGATCGAGTTCATCATAAGATAAGTGATTTTATCCATTTTACTTCTGTAATCTTAATTTCTGTTAATGAAATTGATGAACATGTTAAATGAATACATGCATGTATGAATGTTGTTGGCTTCCGCTGTGTATGATGATTAAATTGCATATGTGCATGATAAACAATCCCATGTGCATATTTTAGTTCAAATTTTGTTTTAAGCATTATGTTTCAGCAAATTTTATGCCTGTACATGTTCATAGGGCTCTTAGCCCGGGTGGGTAAAGCATTGGTCGCATCCTCTTCACCGGTCGGAGGCATGGGGACGTGACAGCATGGTATCAGAGCAATGTTGGCAACAATGGGCCTCTATGGGCCAAGGAGGAACAACTGACAGAGGTTGTATTTCATTCTGCCCAGCAGAAGTCATAATATGAATGACTGTAAAATTGAGAAAATTTGGCTAAGTATGGAATAGTCGGGCCATTAGCAGAATTGACTTCCGTCGTTGTGGAAGAGTTAGAAGTTTTCTCCATCCGCCGTTGCGGAAGACCAAACCGCCAAGTCTTCCGATGGGAAGGACTTCAGCCGTTGCGGAAGAGTTAGAAGTTTCCCCCGTCCGCTGTTGTGGAAGCCAAAGTCATTTGGCTTCCGATGTAAAAGACTGTCGACACCGGTCAATCAGTTCATCGATCGAAAGGGAAAGCGATTGGGCGTCTGCCGTTGCGGAAGCGAAAGCGCTAAGACTTCCGATGTGGAAAGAGATCCGACAGCTGATGAGAAGGAAAGGAAAATTCTGAGTTTTCCATGGGATTTCTCAGCAATTTTCGACTGTTTTTAGAGGGATTTTTCAGTTGTTTTTCAGTGAAATTTCAGGGCTGAAAAGGAGAAAAGAGGCAGCAATCTTATGCGTTGGATTGCACAAAAATCAATAATTTACAAAAAAAAAAAGAAAAAACGAGGGCGCTGCCCTCGACGAAGCCACAAGGGGGGCAAGCCCCCTTGACCCCCGTCGTCCCCCTCAGATAGACATTCTTTGATGAAGAAAAAAAAATTGTGTGTTTGGGAAAATTGTCATTTTATGATCAACACCAGGAGAAGGTAAGTGATTCTGATTTATATCAATGTTATGTGTCTAACATTTGTTTTATTAACACGTTTGCAGAATCATAGTCGCCTTCCAGGGCAGTATTCCAGGTAGTGTAGTTTGACAAGTAAGTGGTGGTTCAGTATGAGAACCCATGATGGGTATGATGCTCGGGATTCCTATGAGCGAGCAAAAGATGCCATGGGAGAAAATGCTAGTAATAGAAATGATGACATAGATTCTAATGGAAGGAGATTCCAAGAGACACCGTCAGATGTTGCAGCCACTATGAGAAGCTTAATTAAGGCCCAGGAAGAGCAACATCAATTGAATGCTGCTATGTTGCAGATTTTGACAGACTTACAGAGAAAGATAGACTCTGGACGAGGTACAGTAAGACTAGAAGGCAGTAAGAGCAGTACTAGGAGAAGGAGAAGAACTTCTAGTGGATCATCTGATTCTGAAGAATATAGCGGGGATTCAAGTTCTTCTTCTCATAAAAGAAAAAGAAAAATGCACCATAAGGATCGCTCTCGGGATGAATTTAAGAAAGCTAAACCTCCTACATTTGATGGTGAAGTAAAGACTGGACAAGAGGCTGAAGCTTGGCTTCTTGGGATAAAGAAGTACTTTCAAGTGCATGATTATTCAGGAAACATGAAGGCAAGAGTTTCCATATTCAATCTAAATGGAAGAGCATCCAATTGGTGGGAACACTTCAAGCAAGTAAAGAGGGCCAGCGAAAGGAGACTTAAGTGGAAACAGTTCAAGAAGTATTTCAAGCAGAAATACCTATCTGACAGGTATTATGATGACAATATTAAGGAGTTCCATGAGTTGAGGTTGGGACAGCAGACCATGGAGGAGTATGCAAATAAGTTTTTAGAGCTATTGAGGTACGTCCAGTACATCAGGGATGAAAAAGTAAAGGTCCATCGTTTTCTAAGTGGACTGCCTCAGTCTTACAAAGATAGAATTGAGTTCTATGAACCTAGGACTCTTGAAGAAGCAATAAGGAAAGCTAAGTATTGCTATGAGCAAAGCAAAGGTAAGCCGGATTACCATAAATCGTGGAAGGACAAGAAGAATGAGAAGTTTGACCAAAGAAATAAAGGTTTCAAACCTTCTAGCTTCAGGAATCAGCAGAAGCAGCCATCTCAAGCTGCAAGTAAACCAGTTGGAGGGACTGGAGAAAATCCTAAGGATCCACAACAGAATAGAGGGCCACTTCAATGTTGGAAATGTGGAGGACCCCACATGCGCAAGAATTGTCCACTCGAGAATGAGAGTGCAAGACCAGCTTATAATGTTCAAGAAGCAAAAACAGTTGGTCAAGTAGCGAGGGGAGTTCCTAGGATTTATGCAGCACTGGAGGACCGCCAGGAATATCACCAGTCAGCTGTGGTTGAAGTAGCAGGTAAGATTGTTGAGCAATCTATTTCTATTTTAATTGACCCTGGTTCTACTCACAGTTACATTACTCCTAGAGTAGTGGAGACTTGTGCTTTTAAGAAGGTAAAGCATAGGAAGTCTTGATTAGTTCAGCTAGCCACTGGAACTAAGAGAAAGGTCAGTGAGGTGGTAGAGAAATGCCCATTGGTCATGGATGGATTGGTCACTTGTGTTGATCTAAATTTTCTATCACTTGGTTCCTATGATGTTCTCATTGGAATGGATTGGTTAGAAGCTCAGAGGGTAAAGCTTGACTGTTACAATAAGACTTTTGAATGCATGAATGAAGAAGGGAGCCTAGTAGTTGTGAAAGGTATTCCAAAGGTGATTTCAGTACGGCAGGTTTTAGCAATGCAGTTAAAGAAGTTCTGTAGGAAGGGTTGCCAATTGTATGCAGCTCATATTTTGGAGACATCAGGAGATGAAGCTCCAATATTGGAGGACTATCAGGTGTTACAGGAATTCAGGGATGTGTTTCCTGATGAGATTCCAGGGCTTCCTCCAAATCGGGACATTGATTTCACAATTGAACTTGTGCCAGGAGCAGCACCAGTGTCCAAGGCACCCTACAGGATGAGTACACCGGAGATGCTAGAGTTGAAGATGCAACTACAAGAGTTGTTGGAAAAGAAGTATATCCGGCCGAGTGTATCTCCTTGGGGAGCACCGGTTCTATTTGTAAAGAAGAAAGATGGTACACTCAAGTTATGCATTGACTACAGACAATTGAACAAGGTTACTGTGAAGAATAAATATCCTTTGCCTAGGATTAATGACCTCTTTGATCAAATGAGAGAAGCAAAGGTATTCTCTAAGATTGACTTGAGATCTGGTTACCATCAAGTAAGGATCAAGGACGAAGACATTCATAAGACAGCCTTCAGGACAAGGTATGGGCATTATGAGTTTGTAGTGGTACCATTTGGACTCACGAATGCACCAGCTACATTTATGTGCCTTATGAATAGTGTCTTCAGCAGGTATTTGGAAAAGTTTGTTCTTGTTTTCCTTGATGACATTCTTGTTTATTCCAAGAATGAGGAAGAGCATGAAGAACATTTGAGATTGGCATTGAATTTTCTCAGGGAGCATCAGTTGTATGCAAAACTGAGCAAGTGTGACTTCTATAGAGATAGAATTCAGTATTTGGGTCACATTATCTCAGAAGAGGGTATATCTGTGGACCCTGAAAAGATAGAAGCCATTATGAATTGGCCTACTCCAAGAAATCTGACAAATGTAAGATCTTTCATGGGACTTGCAGGATACTACAGGAGATTCATTGAGGGATTCTCTAAAGTTGCACATGCAATAACTTCTTTGCAAAAGAAGGGGATGAAGTTCGAATGGACATCGAGGTGTGAAGAAAGCTTCCAGCAGTTGAAGAATCTTCTCACCAGTGTTGAAGGTTGCAGATCCAAAGAAAGATTTTGTGGTGTGTACCGATGCATGTGGACAAGGGCTTGGAGGAGTCCTTATGCAGGATAACCACATGATATGTTATGAGTCAAGAAAGCTGAAGGAGCATGAGAAGAACTATGCCACTCATGACCTAGAGCTTGCAGCCATAGTACATGCCCTCAAGATGTGGAGACATTACTTGATGGGTAGGAGATTTGAGCTCAGAACAGACCATTGTGGTTTGAAGTATTTGTTTGATCAGCCTACTTTGAATGCTAGGCAAGCAAGATGGCTGGAATTTTTATGTGAGTTTGATTTTGAAATCAAGCACATAAAGGGAAAAGAGAATAAGGTAGCTGATGCACTCAGCAGGAAAGTGCAAGAAATGCATGTGGCATCTCTTAGTATTTGCCAATCGGATTTGAGGCAGCAGATTATTAGTCATGATGCTGGAGATGAATTGTATGGGCAGGTAAAAGACAATTTGCAGCAACAAAGTCTTGAGAAGAGGTATGAGGGATATAAATTGGAAGAAGATGGACTTCTTACTTATAAAGGCAGAATGTATATTCCAAATGTAGCAGATTTAAGGAGAGTTGTTATGGATGAAATCCATCAAGCTCCATATTCTGGTCACCCAGGATATCAAAAGACGATTGCTACAGCCAGAAAGCAGTACTTTTGGCTAGGTATGAAAAAGGACATGCCTGAATACATTTCAAGGTGTATGAAATGTCAACAAGTAAAGGTTGAGCATCAACACCCAGCAGGTTTGTTCCAGCCTTTGCCAGTTCCAGAATGGAAATGGGAAGTTATTTCCATGGATTTTATTACAGGATTGCCGATGACTTGGAGACAACATGATTCTATCATGGTTGTGGTAGACAAGTTGACAAAGGCAGCACATTTTATACCGGTTAAGTCTACGCATCAGACGGATGACATTGCAAAGATCTTCATGAAGGATATTTTTAGATTGCATGGATTTCCGAAGGCAATAGTCTCTGACAGAGATGTCAAGTTCACTTCCAACTTTTGGAAGGGGTTGTTTACAGATTTGGGTACAAAGCTAAACTTCAGCATGGCATACCATCCTTAGACAGATGGGTAGACCGAGAGAGTTAATTAGGTGCTTGAAGATATGCTTCGCATGTATGTAATGGACAAACCAACCAAGTGGGAAGATTACTTACACTTGGTAGAGTTTGCTTATAACAATGGACATCAAGCATCCTTGGGGATGAGTCCGTATGAAGCTTTGTATGGAAGAAGGTGTAGAACACCAGTGACTTGGGATAATCCAGTGAACAGGGTTGTGCTTGGACCAGAGTTGCTCAAGGAAATGGAGCAAGAGGTTGTAAAGATCAGGCAGAATCTGAAAGCCGCACAGGACAGACATAAAAGTTATGTGGATAAGCATAGGAGGAACAGGGAGTTTAGTGTTGGGGATCATGTTTACCTCAGAGTGAGGGCAAGGAAGAGTTCCTTGAAGCTTGGAAGTTGTGCCAAGTTGTCACCAAGATATTGTGGGCCATTTGAAGTGCTTGAAAGGATAGGGCCTATTGCATATAGACTTGCATTGCCTGCCAGCACTAGGGCTCATAATGTTTTTCATGTTTCTTTGCTTAAGAGATATGTACATGATCCTAACCATGTGATAAATTGGGATGTGATTCAGGTGGAACCCGAGGGAGAGTTCTGAATCGCGCCAATGTGCATCCTCGACAGGAAGGTCAGAATGCTCCCAAATCGAGCCATAGGGCAGGTAAAGGTGCAATGGGAGCACTACGGGCCTGAAGAGGATACATGGGAGCTGGAGGATGCCATGCGATTGGCACATCCATTTTTGTTCAATTCTGCGGAACACTGAGGCGATACCAATGTAACTTTTTGCTCGATTTTGTAAAGCACTAAGGATAGTGCTATTGAAGGGGGAGGGGAATGTCACGTCCCGGTTTTGCCCCTGTTACATTAGATGCACATGATGTAAATAATGTAAATGATCAGGGTGTGGAGCTAAAGGCCAAGGCCCCACCATTGATCAGTAATGCTATGTTTTGGATTTAAATTGTCACCAATGGCGTATCGGGGCATACGGCATATATATTATGTTGGTCATCATGTAAATATGCATCTATAATTAATTGAATGAACACAACCAGCTACGGTCGCGGCAACTAAATCGAAAGGGGCATGATTTTCACAAGGATAAGGATGTGGGGGAATTGTCCAACTTTAGCCAATGGGGTCAAAATCCATGTGTTTCCTTACCTTGTTTATCCCAACCACTTTCATTGAAGAATTCCTGCTGGTGGTTGAGGCAGTTAATTGCTTTGGGAGTGGGGTGGCAGGACCATCAGTCCTCACCGACACGTACACTCCACCACAGCGTTTGACTTCACCATGGAAGGAAAAACCTTCACGCACTCTTCACTCACGCAGACATTTCACTCTCCCCATGACTGTACTGAAGGCTCACGTACCTCCAATTCGCATCCTTCCTATTGTTGTGCATCCACGGACAAAAACGGAGCTGTTCTTCCTCATGCAGGGCCTCCATTGTCTGTTCATTCCTCACGGGGTCTGATTGTTCCTCTCACGCACATGAATTTCTGGGTTTTCCCACGTTGTTCTTTTCCCTGCGAAATCGCGGATGCTGTGGCTATCGAAAGTCGGTATTTCTCTCTTCCTCTGCGTGGTATTTGTGTGTTTTCTTAGTGATTCTGTTGCCCAGGACGGGATGTATTACCCACGTTTGCTATGAGTTGTGCTCGCTGATACATTTCGGGACTGTTATTTTCCCACGTTGTTGGCTGTGTTGCCGGGGTCTTCCTTACATCTTTGGGGCTGTTGTAATTTCATGTGAAGAGTCATTTTGGCCACGATAGGGCCAAGAATGACTCAGAATTTGTCTTCCCTGTTTAAGCTGTGGCAGCTAAATTAATTGCTTGAGGGAAATGGTTGGTCTTCGGACTGTGAGAGGAGCAGGGAAGGGGGCTTAGTTTTGCTTGATAAACCTAGTGGCTAGAACCACACAGACAGAGCTAGAGGACTAGCCTTCTTCTCCATCACCCCTTAATAGCACTGGAAGGGAATGCAGGGCCTGAGGGACTGTGTAGCAGAGAAGGGACTAATTCCTTGTGTTGGTTGTGGGTGGGTGTCTTAGAGGTCGGGCTAGTTCTGGTGTAGGTGTCCTTGGCTCTGTAATGAGCTCACCAGCTTAGCATTGAGCCTTTCCCAACTCCTTGATGGCCTGATAAACCCAACTGTGTTGGCTTGGCTGTGTTTTGTATATCCCTGGCTATGTGTAAGCGTGCTAGTTCCCTTATTCCTTGGAGAATCATGCCCAGCTCGAGGGTGGCAGTGCTGCTAAGAGATTAAGGAGCACGCTGGCCTATGGTTGGGTGGAACGTTGCAGCGACGTAGCTGGTTGCGGATCGAGTTCATCATAAGATAAGTGATTTTATCCATTTTACTTCTGCAATCTTAATTTTTGTTAATGAAATTGATGAACATGTTAAATGAATACATGCATGTATGAATGTTGTTGGATTCCGCTGTGTATGATGATTAAATTGCATCTGTGCATGATAAACAATCCCGTGTGCATATTTTAGTTCAAATTTTTTTTAAGCATTCTATTTCAGCAAATTTTATGCCTGTACATGTTCATAGGGCTCTTAGTCCGGGTGGGTAAAGCATTGGTCGCATCCTCTTCGTCGGTCGGAGGCATGGGGACGTGACAAGCGCAATGGCCTATGCTTGGGTGGAACGTTGCAGCGATGTAGCTGGTTGCAGAACAAACTTCTTTCAAAGATAAGTATCTCTGTGTTAATCTCTGCAAATGGTATTTGCTTCATGAAATATGATGAATATGTTTAATGTGTTGAATTGATGAATTTCTTCTATTGTATAATTGAAATTGTATGCATTTGTGTATGCTACTTTCAATACATTTTTAAATTAAGTTATGGGACTTAGATGACCAGATTGGTGATGGCCTAAACGATCAAATCTACCCAAGACTTATGTTAGTAGGTTGAATTTCTACAGAAATTTCCTTCCGCAACCTTTCATTTCTGCAACTTGCAAGATGCGAGATGTGGAAACGGCCTTTTGTAAACTCTATTCCCCATAGATTTTCCTTCCACAACTCTCCCTTCCACATGCAGGATGCAGGAATGTGGGATGTAGTGTCACAATCTCTAATTCCACAATTGATTATTTCCTCAACGGTCTATTCCGCACGCAGGATGTGGGATGTGGATTCTGGAATGTGGAATGAGGAATGCAAAACGCGAAATGTGGAATGCGGAATGCGGGATGAGGGACTGAAATTTTCATATTTCCATGATTCTATAGATTCAATTTTTCTGCACCGTTGACTCTTGCGAGATTAATTCTCCGTCATCAATCTGTTTCCAGATGCAGAACGGATTGTGACTATCGATTCTCGTCATGATTTTCTTCATCGTTCGATCTCCTCTGAGATTTTTCTTCATAGTTCATCAGATTGAGCACTAACAAAAGCAATTTCTCTGCTATTAGGGAAGTTAGAGAATTTATATAGAGATGAATAGATTGAAATTCGAGCATATGGATGCGCATTAATCAAATGTGTGGGACTATGGTCATGTTGCTTCTCTGAGGAAGGAGGGGACGTGACACTGTGGTATTAGAGCTACTGGTTTCGGTGCTAGGGCCTAAATTGGCCAAGTTGAATAGTTAACAGAGCTATTGGTAAATGGTTCCAAAATATTGTTAGCTTCATAACAAAGAAAACTGTCGTGGGTAGTGGGTAAGTGGTTTCGATTTTTAAATTATCTAACGATTTTGTTATTAACATATTTTGTAGAACTATAGTCGTAGGGAAGCATTCCATATAGTGCAGTTCGGTAAAGTTGGCTCGATTGATCCATGAGAACCGAAATGTGCGACGATGCACAGAACCCCAATGAATACGAGCAAGATGCTATGGGGGAAAATGTCCCAATTGGAAATGCTGAGACAAAGTCTAATGGGAGGAGGTTTCAAGATACTCCTCCAAATTTTTTCGCCACCATGAAAATCCTAAGGGTGGAGATGCAAAGTCATGGGGCAGATAATGAAATATTGGTTAAGGTGCTAGAGAAGTAGAATCAGCTAAATGCAGTGATGTTGCATAGTTTGACAGACATTCAGAAGCGGATTAACTCTGGGGACCGAATAGTGAGACCAAAAGGAAGTAAGAGCACTGCTAGAGGAAGAAAGAAATCTCCTAGTGGGTCATTTGACTCTGAAGGATTTAATGGTGGTTTAATTTCTTCTTCTCATGAGAATTAGAGAAAGAAGTGCTACCAAAACCATTCATGTGATGAATTTAAGAAGGAAAGGCCTCCTACATTCAATGATGAGATAAATAATGGTTAAGAAGTTGAAGCTTGGCTTCTTGGGATGAAGAAATATTTCCAAGTCCAAGACTATTCAGGAAATATGAAGGCTAGAGTAGCCATCTTCAATTTTACTGGAAGAGCATCCATATGGTGGGAGAACTTCAAGAAAGTGAATAAGATTAATGAAAGGAAGATTGTGTGGAAATAGTTCCAGAAGTATTTCAAGCAGAAGTACCTCTCTGACGGGTACTATGATGATAAGATCAAAGATTTCCATGAGATGAGATTGGGACAACAAACCATGGAAGAGTATGCAAACAAGTTCTTGGAGCTATTGAGGTATTCCAAGAACATAAAAGATGAAAAAGTAAAAATACAGCATTTTCTGAGTGGATTTCCTCAGTCTTAAAAAGACAGAATTGAGTTTTATGAACCTAGAACTCTGGAAGAAGCGATAAGGAAAGCTAAGTATTTCTATGAGCGAAGAAAAGGAAAATCGTATTATCATAAGACATGGAAGGACAAAAATAATGAGAATTCTAACCAAAGGAAAAAGGGTTTCAAACCTTCTAACTTCAAGAATCGGCAGAAGCATCCATCCCAAGTTGAAAAGTAGCCAGCTAGAGTGGTGGGAGAAGAGCCAAGAGATCCACAACAGAATAGAGCACCACTCCAATGTTAGAAATGTGGAGGACCCCACATGCACAGGTATTATCCGCTTGAGAATGAGAATGCAAGGCCAATTTACAACATTCAAGAAGCAAGTGACAGTGGGTCAAGTAGCAAGTGTCGCCCCTAGAATATATGAAGCACTAGAGGACTGTCGGGAAGATCACCAGTCAACTGTGGTTGAAGTTGCAGGTAAGATTATTGAGCAATTTGTTTCTATTTTGACTGACCCCGGTTATACTCACAGTTACATTGCTCCTAGAGTAGTGGAGATTTGTGCTTTTAAGAAATTAAAGCTTAGAAAATCGTGGTTAGTTCAACTAGCCACTAGAACTAAGAGAAAGGTTAGTGAAGTGGTGGAAAAATGTCCATTGGTGATGAATGGATTGGTCACTTGTGTAGATATGAATGTTCTACCACTTGGTTCCTATGATATTCTCATTGGAATGGGTTGGTTAGAAGCTCACATGGTAAATCTTGACTGTTACAATAAGGCTTTTGAATGTATGGATGAAGAAGGGAACCCAATAGTTGTAAGAGGCATTCCAAAGGTGATTTCTATGAGGCATATTTCAGCAATGCAGTTGAAGAAGTTTTGTAGGAAGGGTTGTAGAGTGTATACAGCTCATGTTGTGGAGGCAACAGAGAATAAAACTATTATGTCGGAGGACTATCTTGTATTGCAAGAATTCGAGGATGTTTTTCTTGATGAGATTCTAGGGATTCCTCCAAAGAGAGACATTAACTTCACAATTAAACTTGTGCTAGGAGAAGCACTAGTGTCGGACACACCCTACAGAGATTAATAGATTGAACTTCGAGCATATGGATGCGCATTCATCAAATGTGTGGGACTATGGTCGCATTTCTCCTCTGAGGCAGGAGGGGATGTGACAGCGTGGTATCAGAATACATGGAATTTTTTCTTGATGAGATTCCAGGTCTTCCTCCAAAGAGAGACATTGACTTCACAATCGAACTTGTTCCAGGAGCAGCACCAGTGTCCAAGACACCCTATAGGATGAGTACTCCATAAATGCTAGAGATAAAGATGCAACTGCAAGAGTTGTTGGAAAAGAAGTATATCAGACCGAGTGTGTCTACTTGGGGAGCACCGATTTTGTTTGTGAAGAATAAAGATGGTACACTCATATTGTGTATTGATTACAGACAACTGAACAAAGCCACGGTGAAGAACAAACATCCTTTGCCTAGAATTGATGACCTCTTGATCAAATGAGAGGAGCAAAGGTATTTTCCAACATTGACTTGAGGTCTGGCTACCATCAGGTGAGAATCAAGGATGAAGACATTCATAAGACAACCTTCAGAACAAGGTATGGACATTATGAGTTTGTAGTGGTCCCATTTGGTCTCACAAATGCACCAACTACATTTATGTGCCTTATGAATAGCTTCTTTAGCAAGTATTTAGACAAGTTTGCTCTTATTTTCCTTGATGATATTATTATTTACTCTAAGAATGAGGAAGAGCATGAAGAGCATCTAAGTTTAACATTACAATTGCTCAGGGAGCATAAGTTGTATGCAAGTTTGAGCAACTATGAATTTTATAAAGATAGAATCTAGTATTTGGGTCACATTATCTCAGAAGATGGTATATCTATGGACCCTGACAAGATTGAATCCATTATGAATTGGCCTACTCCAAGAAATGTGACAGATGTAAGATATTTTATGGGACTTGCAAGATACTACAGGAGATTCATTGAAGGATTCTCCAAGATTGCACATGTCATCACTTCTTTGCAAAGAAATGGGATACAGTTTGACTGGACATCGAGGTGTGAAGAAAGTTTCCAGCAGCTGAAGAATCTTCTCACAAGTGCACCAGTCTTGAAATTTGTAGACCCAGAGAAATATTTTGTGGTGTGCACTGATGCATGCGGTTAAGGACTTGGAAGAGTTCTTATGCAAGACAACCACGTAATATTTTATGAGTCAAGAAAGTTGAAGGAGCATGAGAAGAACTATGCCACTCATGATCTGGAACTTGCATCCATAGTACATGCTCTCAAGATGTGGAGGCATTACTTGATGGGAAGAAGATTTGAGCTAAGAATATACCATTGTGGTATCAAGTATTTATTTGATCAACCTACTCTAAATACTAGGCAAGATGGATGGCTAGATTTTTTATGTGAATTTGATTTTAAAATCAAACACATAAAAGGAAAAGAGAATAAGGTAGCTGATGCACTCAGCAAGAAGGTGCAGGTAATGTATGTAGCATCTCTTAGTATTTTCCAGACAGATTTGAGATAGCAAATTGTTAATCATGTTGCTAAAGATGAATTGTATGTGCAGGTAAAAGACAAGTTGCAGCAGAAAAGCCTTGAAAAGAAGTATGAGGGATATAAATTAGAAAAAGATGGACTCCTTACTTATAAGAACAGAATTTATATTCCAAATGTAGCAGATTTGAGGAAGGTTGTTATGGATGGGATCCATCAAGCTCCATATTATGGGCACCCAGGATATCCGAAGACAATTGCTACAGCTAGGAAGCAGTACTTTTGGCGAGGAATGAAAAAGGACATGGATAAATATATTTCAAGGTGCATGAAATGTCAGTAGGTGAAGGTTGAGCATCAATACCCAACAGGTTTGTTGCAGGCTTTGCCAGTTCCAGAATGGAAATGGGAATTTATTTCCATGGACTTTATTATAGGATTTCCAATGACTTGGAGACAACATGATTCCATCATGGTTGTGGTGAACAAGTTGACAAAGGAAACACATTTTATACCGGTTAATTCTACTCATAAGATTGATGACATTGCAAATATATTCATGAAAGATATTTTCAAATTGCATGGATTTCCTAAGGCAATAGTCTCTGAAAGAGATGTCGAGTTCACTTCCAATTTTTGGAAGGGATTGTTTGCAAATTTGGGGATGAAGTTGGATTTCATCATTGCCTACCATCCTCACACTGATGGGAGGACAGAGAGAGTTAACCAAGTGCTTGAAGACATGCTTCTCATGTATGTGATGGAAAAACCAACCAAGTGGGAAGATTATTTACACTTGGTAGAGTTTTCTTATAACAATGGATAGCAAGCATCCTTGGGGATGATTCCATATGAAGCTTTGTATGGAAGGAGGTGTAGAACACCAGTGACTTGGGATAATCCAGTGAACACGGTTGTGCTTGGTCTAGAATTTCTCAAGGTGATGGAGCAGGAGGTTGTAAATATCACGCAGAATCTGAAAGCAGCCCAGGATAGACAGAAAAGCTATGCAGATAAGCATAGGGTGAAAAGAAAGTTCAGTGTTGGAGATCATGTTTACCTCAGAATGAGGGAAAAGAAGAGTTCCTTTAAGCTTGGAATTTGTGCCAAGTAGTCACCTAGATACTGGGGTTGTTTGAAGTGCTTGAAAGAATAGGCCCAGTTGCATATAGACTTGCATTTCCTCCTAGCACTAGGGATCATAATGTTTTTCATGTTTCTTTGCTTAAGAGATATGTACATGATCCTAACCATGTGATAAATTGGGATGTGATTCAGGTGAAAACTGAGGGAGAATTCCAAATCGATCCAATGTGTATCCCCTCTAGGAAGATCACAATGATTTTGAACCGAACCATAGGGCAGGTAAAGGTGCAATGGGAGAACTATGGTCATGAAGAGGCTACATGGGAGATGGATGATTCCATGCGGTTGGAACATCCATTTTTAATCAATTCTACAAAGCACTGAGGGCGGTGTTAGTGTAGCATTTCTGTTCAATTTTGTAAAGCACTGAGGACATTGTTGTTGAAGGGGGAGAGGAATGTAACACCCTAGTTTTGATCCTTTTTTGCATTAAATATATATGATGAGAATATTTTATGGAATCATGGAAAGGAGATCAAAGCCAATTCCCTGCCATTGATTGATGTTTTGTGTATAGGTGATCAGGGTTGATGCCTACATTTTATGGTGCTAATTTAAGCACAGTATATAGTTTTGGACATCATATAAATATGCAATTTAATTAAAAACCCACAATCAGCTATGTCAATGCAACAAATAATGAGATGGGGGCATGATTTCCTAAAGAACAGGGAGGGGGGAATGTTTAAGCTTGATCCATGGGGGAAATTCCATGTGTCAAAGGAAAACACCCAGGAAACCTATGCCCATTTTCCCCTCATGCACTCATGTTTCCATCTTCCCTCACATTGTGGGGAGCGGTGGGACGTTTTGATCATCCATCCTTCATGCTTTCAGTTTCTTTTTTTTCTTTCGTTGTGCATTCCTAGTCCATCATCTGTCTTTCACCCAAAATTTTGTGGTCAATTCTAATCATTCTCCATTACATTATGTGCATGCGTGTTGTGCATTCACTAGTTTTGCATAACTGTGTTTTGTTCTGGGTTGTTGTATGTCATTTCGACCTTCAGTGTTATTTTGGATTGGTCTCCTCTGTCACAGAGGGAGTGGAATCTTGTTTTGTCGTGTTAACATTGTGGTATTCTATGTGTGTGCATATTACTTCCTTGGTCTGAAATGGCCTGGAGTGGAATTGGATATGAACTAGCTTGATAAACCTAGTGTAGGAAGGAACCTCACAAATAGATTTAGAGGGGATGGTTTTCTTCTTGCACACCCTGAACAGCATTGGAATGGAAGGCATATCCTGAGGGACTATGTAGCAGAGAAGGGGATGCTTCCTTGTGTTGGGTGTGTAAATGTTTTAGGATCCAAGCCTGATCTAGTGTAGGTGTCCACAACTCGGTGGTTGAGCTCACTAGCTTACTAGTTCAAGTTTTCCACTTCCTTTGCATCCTGATAAACCCACCTGTTAGTTGGCTCAGATGGTCCTTGATGAGAATGTTGGATTGACTGACTGTAGTCTGATAAACCCAAAATTATATTGGCTTGTTTGTCTGTATCTTGATAAACCCAACTGTGTTGGCTTGGCTAAGTTTGGTTGTATTCTTAGCTATGTGTGAGCCTTCTAGTATTCCTTATTCCTTGTGGGAATCATGCCCAACTCGGGGGTGGCAGTGCTGCTAAGAGATTGAGGAGCACACTGGCTTATGGTTGGGTGGAACGTTGCAATGACGTAGCTGGTTGCGGAACAAAATTATTTCAAAGATAAGTATCTCTTTGTTAATCTCTGCAAATGGTATTTGCTTCATGAAATATGATGAATATCTTTAATGTGTTGAGTTGATGAATTGCTTCCACTGTATAATTGCAATTGTATGCATATGTGTATGTTTCTTTCAATAAATTTTTAAATTAAGTTATGGGACTTAGATGGTTGGATTGGTGATGGCTGAACGATCAAATCTACCCAAGACTTCTGTTAACAGGTTGAATTTCTGCAAAAATTTCCTTCCGCAACCTTTCCTTTCCGCAACTTGCGAAATGCAGAAACAACCTTCTGTAAACTCTGTTCCTCGCATATTTTCCTTCCGCAACTCTCCCTTCCGCATCCGAGATTGTTATATTTTTATCATTCAAGCTAACATTATCTTAGGATCTTTAATTGAGAGAATAACAAGCACAGCAATCAAACATAAGAGACAATGAACACAAAGTTTTTCCTTGGGGAAACCATAAAGGAGAAAACCCCACAACTTCCTCAGAGATATAATCAACCCCAAAAGAAAAACCCCAAAAATAGTAAGATGATCTCCCGACAGCAGTAGTCTCTCTCTCTTGTCCTAGCAACTTCTTCTCTCTCAGTTATGCACTACAACTAAGTGTGAGTGAATGTGTGATAAATAGAGAGGCTCACTCTCTATTTATACTAATTCCCAACTTGACAATAACTCACTAGGGCCGACTTCTCTAGGAGATTCTAATAACCCTAAGGCCCCACAACTGCGGGGACTTTAACCATTGATCAATAGGAGGGTTACCCACAGTGACTTTATATGACTTGTTTACATTATTGAATCTCACAATTAGAACATCAGGGCATGACATGACTCAAATATATTACAGACACTTCCCGGAATAAACATCGGGGTACAATACATAAGATATACAAATGAATACATTCTGAAGGTACAAATAGATTAACACTCCCTCTTAACTAGGAAGGTATTCTCTTGACACAATTTATCAACACAAGTCTTCTTCTCTGTATCATCTGGATTATCTTCATCTTCATCTTCAAGTCATCCTCATCACTGGATCATCATTGGATCATCGCTGGTCATCATCACGGGTTCTATCTCTCGATTCTTCTTGTTACAAGAAGTTCTACAGAGCTAGCCCTTTCTCATGATGGTTGTAGTCCTAGCCTCCAAGTAGGAGTTCATCTTCTTTAGCACTTATATTTGACCCAGTCAGAAAGGTCCGCCTAGCACTTACATTTGACCATGGTATGAACACATCAACCATGTCATAAAGGCACACCCAGCACTCACAACTAACCATAGGATGAACACATCAACCATGTCAGAAAGGCCCAGCACTTATATCTTACCATGGGATGAACACATCAACCATGTAAGAAGGGCTCAACACTTATATATTACCATGGGATGAACACATCAACCACATAATAAGGGCTCAACACTTATATGTAACCATGGTATGAACACATCAACCATGTCAGAAGGGCTCTACACTTACATCTTATCATGTGGAAAGAACACATCCTACAATCACATCAGAATGGCTTTCAATCCCAGACTAAAATTCTTGGTAACTGACCAGGTGCCTCCATTCTCCCAAAGAATGGCCTCTCAGCACTTAAGCTAAGCTTCAATCCCAGACTGAAATTCCTGGTAACTAATCAGGTTCCTCCATTCTCCTAGAGAATGGCCTCTCAGCACTTAAGCTGAGCTTCAGTCCTAGACTGAAATTCCTCATAACTGACCAAGTGCCTTCATTCTCCTAGAGAATGGCCTCTCGGCACTTAAGATGAGCTTCAGTCCCAAATTGAAATTCCTGGTAACTGACCAGGTGCCTCCATTCTCCCATAGAATGGCCTCTCAGCACTTAAGCTGAGCTTCAGTCCCAGACTGAAATTACTGGTAACTGACCAGGTGCCTCCATTCTCCCAGAGAATTGCCTCTCAGCACTTAAGATGAGCTTCAGTCCCAGACCTAAATTCCTCATAACTAACCAGGTGCCTCCATTCTCCACGAGAATGGCCTTTACCACTTATATCTGATCATGTGGGAACACATCCCACAGTTGCCTCATAATGGCTCAGCACTTACATCTAACCATGGAAGGAACCAATCCTCTCACCATGTCAGAATGGCTCACGAACTCGTCACTTCCCCTTGGAGGGAACCTTGATCTAGAGAACACCAAGCTTCTCCCTGAAGTACTTAAACTTCACTTTGGCCAATGTCTTAGTCAACACATCAACTATCTATTCGTCCGTCGCAACATGTTGGAGCTTCATTAATCCTCTCTGCACCATATCCTTGATATAGTGATATTTGATCTCGATATGCTTCGACTTGTCATGGAACACCTGGTTGTCAGACAACTTCACACAACTCTGGTTGTCGCAATATATACAAGTAGCATCCAACTCGAGATCAAATAATTCATACAGTAGATTCCTCATCCATACTGCCTCACAACTAGATGAACAAGCTACGACATACTCTAATTCAACTATACTCAGTGCCACACAAGACTGTTTCTTGCTAAACCAATAGATCACAACTGATCCCATACTGAAGCAGCACCCTGAAGTTCTCTTCCTATCGATGACACTTCCTGCCCAATTTGAATCAACATAACCTTCCAGCTTAATCTTTTGATCAGCCTTATACTTGAGCCCATAATCAACTGTACCTTTTAGGTACCTCAGAATATGCTTTGCAGCAATCAAGTCAACATGTCTTGGATCTATCAGGAACTGGCTCAAGGTGTTCACAACAAAGCAAATATATGGTCTCATATTCATTAGGTACATTAAGGACCCAATCATCTGACGATACATCATGGCATCAACCAACTCAGATGAATCATCACTCAATAGCTTCAGGTTCGATGCCATAGGTGTGTTCATGGCCTTGCAGTCCATCATCCCGAATTTCTTCAGGATATCTACTGCATACTTCCCTTGTCTGAGGGAGATTCCATCCACATTCTGCCACACCTCCATGCCTAAAAAAATAGTGCATCATACCCAAGTATTTCATTTCAAACTTGGTAGTAAGCTTCCTCTTCGTATCAGCAATCAACCCATCCATACCTGTTATAAACAGATCATCTACATACATTAGGAGTATCACTCAGTTACCATATTCAACCTTGTAGTAAAGGTTGGAATCTACTTTACTTTTGGTAAATCCCAAACTGGATAGAAAGCTATCAACTATGGCGTACCATGTCCTAGGTGCCTGTTTCAAAATGTACAAGGCTTTCTTCAATTTACACACATGAGTCTCCCTGACATGTGTCTCAAAATCGAGTGGATGCTCCAAATACACTTCCTCTTCCACTACACCATTCAAGAAAGTAGTCTTGACATCCATCTAGTGTATCTTTCATTTCATCATTGTAGCCATAGCAAGTATTGATCTGATGGAAGTGTATCTAGCTACAGTTTAAAAATGTTTCTTCATAATCTATTCATTTTTTTCTGGGAGAAGCCATGAGCCACAAATCTTGCTTTATATTTCTCTATGCCGCCATCTATAGAATGCTTGATCTTGTAGATCCATTTGGAAGTTACAATAGACTTCCCTTCTAGTCTTATTAGACATCATTCTTCATGATCTCTTAATACTCTTTGATCATAGAATCCTTCCATTCTTTCCTTTCTGCCACTTCTTCATAGTTGGAAGGTTCTTTATCGATGAAGTCACATAATAAGGCTACATAACTGAAGCAGGATCTGGTTCTTTTCCTTTCTCTATGATTTTCTTCTGGAGCCCCATATCTTTCTGCACCTTGGATAGCTTCTCATACCCAAGAAGGTTTCCTCTTGTGAGGATTCTTCTCCTGAGGTAGATCTACAGGTTCTTGAGGTTCTTCTATTTCTTGATCTTCTTCTTGAATTTCTTCGTTCATGGTTGTGTCATGAATTCTAGGTACTTCTGTTTCTTCAGGTTCTTCAACAGGTCTCTTTCTAGATTTGTTGTAAGTTGAGTCTTCGTCAAATGTTACGTCCTTGTTGATGTCGATCTTCTTGAATCCTAGGAAGTATATTCTGTAAGCCTTCGAGATTTAAGAGTATTCCATAAATATACCCTTCCTTCTTGAAGGATCTAACTTTGTCCTCCTTTCTTTCGGAATGTGTATGTACACTGGACAGCCGAATATTCTAAGATGGATGACTTCTGGTTTCTTGTCGGAAGAGACTTCTTCAGGTTTCTTTTTCTCTAGTACTCTATGTGGAGTACGGTTCTGTACATACACTGTTGTTCTTGCACCTTCTGCCCATAGATGCATGGGAAGATATTGATCATGAAGCATGGCCCTTTCAACTTCCATGATTGTTCTATTCTTCCTTTCTGCAACCCCATTTTGTTGTGGATTATATGGAGTGGTTATCTCCCTCTTAATCCCTAAATCTTTGCATAGTTCTTTGAATTCATTTGATGTGAATTCTCTACCATTATCTGATCGAAAGGTCTTGATCTTATTTTCTGTGTGGTTCTCGATCAAGGCTTTGAATTCCTTGAACTTGTTGAATACTTCATCTTTGTTCTTTAAGAAGTATATCCATGTCTTCCTAGAAAAATCATCAATAAAAGAAACATAGTATACATACTCGCTTAATGAACTGGATGACATCGGACCTCATACATCGGAGTGGATGATTTCCAAGATTTCTTTTTCCTTGCTCTCACTACTTGGAAATGTCTTCTTTGTATTCTTTCCTTTCGCACATCCTTTGCATACACCGTCATGTTTTGTCAGAATTTTTGGAAGTCCTCTAACAGCTTTGCTCACAAGTGGTAGTGCTCTGTAGTGCACATGTGCAAACCTTCTATGCCAAAGTTCATTTGGCTCTACTGAGTCATGGACCAAGTCTTATTCTAGATGGCCCTTTAATTTGTATAGACCTCCTTCTTATTCCCCAATCACTACTCCATCATCAATAGTCTTTCCCTATGCCCACATGAGAACTTGGCCATCTACAAATGCAACCCCCATGCCTTTTGCATCTAATGCAGATATGGAGAGGAGGTTCTTCCTTAGTCCTGGTACAAACAAGATATCCTTTATCTTCATAGACTTTCCAGATTCTAGCTTATAGGAGGATTCCCCACTACCTTTTATTGGATACTGGTAGTCATCTCCAAGTTTCAGCTTGTGGGGTGCTTCATGTTCTGATAGTTTCACAAAGTATTCTTTGAATCCTGTCATATGTTTGGAAGCCCTACTATCTCTAAGCCAATCATTGCTTCCATGTGTCATGTTTCCTGTGAGAGAAAAAATCAAAACATATTCTTCATCACTTGAAGAATCATCACGTTCTTTCTTGATTCTCTTTGTGGAATGTTCATCATATTCGGAAGCATGAGATTGATGTCTTCTCTTGTTTCCTTTCTTTTTGAGAGAGCCATTTTTGTTCTTAGGACAATTTCTAGCATATTGTCCTTTTTCATCACATGTAAAGCATCTAAATTTAGGTAGATTCTTGTTGGATCTTCTCGGATGAAAATGCTTACCTTGGTGATGATTTGTTTTGCTCTTCTTGGATTGTACTATGAGAGCTTGATATTCACTTCCCATCTTTTCTTCTTGAGTTGTTATTCGAGCTTCTTCTTGTAAGCATTCTTCCCATAGTCTGTTGAACTTGACTAGCTTCTTTCTGGCACAAATCCCTTGAATGAAAGAGTTCCATGTCCTAGAGAGACCATTCAAGGTGGTCATCACAATTTCTGTATTCTCTACTTCTTCATCCACTGCTTCAAATTGTTCCTTGATCTGAGAGACCCTTGTAAATTAAGGCTGGATGGTTTCCACATTCTGGATCTATACATTCTTCAATCAGTTGCTCAAAGTCATCTTCTGGTTTATGTTCTTTCCTTCAAACAGTTTGGTTAGGGCATCAAACATAACTTTAGGTGTCTTTAGGGAGGACACATGTGGTATGAGGTGATCCTTGATTGAATCAGCAATAATCCTCTTAGCCATGACCAATTTCTTCTTGTGTAAGGCCTTAGCCTCATCTCCCTTTGGAACTAGAACCTCTTCATTGATGTAAGAGTCCAACTCATTTTCTTCCAAGACCAGGGAGATCCTATACTTCTAGGCTCGAAAGTTATCAGCTCCCTCAATATTTTCATCAAGCTTGGTATGATGAGACATCTTAACAGAGAACCTCAAATGGAAATGCAAAATATCTTAGATCTTACCAGGTCAAGATGTCAGAACTAGATCTGGAGCTGAATTTCTATAGAATTGGTTCAAGAGTAGATCAGGGTTTGACTTTCCCGAAGTTTGCCCAACCAAAAACTTTGATCTTGATATCTAAACTTCGATTTTGAGGAGATCAATCTAGGCCTGGGCTCACTCAAAAATTCCACTTCTGTGGAAATCTCCAATTTCCGGCAGCAGTGTCAAGTCAAAAACTGAAAATGCTCAGAATAAAATTCTACTTCAACAGAAAGATGCACCTTGGAGAGGAGAGTTAGCCCAACCTTCTTTTGCTGAAAATTTGTGGAGAGAGATCCAAAAAATAGGAATCCCTAGTTTCCACAGCTGCACAGTGTCTTCTTCTCAGATTAGCTCTAATACCATGTTAGGTTTTTATCATTCAAGCTAGCATTATCTTAGGATCTTTAACTGAGAGAATAACAAGCACTGCAATCAAACATAAGAGACAATGAACAAAAAAAAATTCCTTAGGGAAAACATAAAGGAGAAAACCCTACAACTTCCTCAGAGATAGAATCAACACCAAAAGCAAAACCCCAAAAACAGTAAGATGATCTCCTCACAACAGTAGTCTCTCTCTCTCTTGTCCCAACAACTTCTTCTCTCTTAGTTATGTACTACAATTGAGTGTGAGTGAATGTGTGATAAATAGAGAGGCTCGCTCTCTATTTATACTAATTCCTGAATTGACAATAACTCACTAGGGTTGACTTCTCTAGAAGAGTCTAATAACCCTAGGGCCCCACAACTGCAGGGACTTTAACCCTTGATCAATAGTATGGTTACCCACAATGACTTTACATGACTTGTTTACATTATTGAATCTCCCAATAGGAACATTGGGGCATGACATGACTCAAATACATTACAGACACTTCCCAGAATAAACATCGGGGTACAATACATAAGATATACAAGTGAATACATTTCGAAGTTACAAATATATTAATAGGGATGCGGGATGCGGTGTCACAATCTCTAATTCTGCAATTGATTATTTCCGCAACGGTCTATTCCGCATGCGGGATACGAAATGTGGAATGCGGAATGTGGGATGAGGGACCACACTTTTCATATTTCCCTAATTTCGCATATTCAAGTTTTTTGCACCGTTGACTCTTGCGGGATTGATCTCCGTCATCGATCTCTTTCCAGATGCAGAACGGATTGTGACTATTGATTCTCATTGCAATTTTCTCCATTGTTCGATCTCCTTTGATATTTTTATTCATAGGTCGTCGGATTGAGCACTAACAGAAGCAATTTCTCTGTTTTTTAGGAAGTTAGAGAATTTATACAGAGATGAATAGATTGAACTTCGAGCATATGGATGTGCATTCATCAAATGTGTGGGACTATGGTCATGTTTCTCCTCTGAGGTGGGAGGGGACATGTCAGTTACATTAATATAAAAGTGTCTAAAACAAGATTCATAATGAAGAAGCTAACTTCGAATGGCCAATATTTTTTTAATGTTTGTTTTTCTATGCAATTTCTACAAGGGTTATAGAGAGTAAGCTTGTGTATATATGCCAACAACCTATTCCATATTTTCTATCACCTAGGTAACAAATTCTCATAATTTATTTTATTTATCTCGTCTCTCCTTTTTGAATTCTATAAATCTTGTAATGAGATGTTCATTTTGAGGATTTTCTCTAATGGGTAATCGAGAATTGTTGTGGTTGTTAGAGAAGAAACTCGTTGATTATATCATGTTGTATTACGTCATTGTCTAGATATTGTACTATCTCATTGTCCACTTCTTGTGGGGATCATAACTGTTGGCTACTATAGCAGTGCCATGTTTTCACCAATCTTATAGTAGGCATATAAATTGTAGTGACGAATGTTAAATTTTTTTCATAGGGTCATTTTTTTCTTATTGTTGTTTTAGCTCGTGATTGTTGTTTATGTGCTTTGCATGCTAATTAGTTCTCTTCTCCCATTGGCTTAGGCATTTCGAGCATTTTTGTTTCTGATCGTTCGACTACAATATGAAGTAAGGGAGTTCAATTCATGGCGAAGTCGAATGGGGGATTTCAACGATCTGGAGTTCAAGAAGACTCTAATGCGTAGAGCATATATTTAGGGAGTCAATTTCATGATAGATTTCTCTTTGATCAAGTAATTTTTAATAAAGAAGCACTAGTAGTAAGTGTCTATGAAATATTGTAATAATTATCTATTGGTATGAGAGAAGAGGTATCACAATCTATTCATATCCTAAGATGATTTCCTCCACAAAAATAGTGTAGACTCCATCCTTATTTAAGGGAAGCATTCATCTTCTTTATATCTTCACTCCAAGCTTTGGTGTCCAACTTATTTTCCAAAGAAAAAAAAAATTGGGAACTTTCTTCTTGACTAGTAAGACCTTGACGAGGGGACCATGGATGGTGAGTTCTATCTTGTGCCCACTATATTTGGTTTCTTGGATTTTGAATAATTTATAGATTATACATAGGTTTCACTTTGAGACCAAGTTTGTCTAGGTCAGCATGAGAGATGATACTTCCAGAGCCAACACCATATTTATCTTCCCTCCTAAGTTGAAAGCTCTTTGGTCCAACTGCTGCAATATTAAGGGCACTGCTAACATAAGGAACCTATTTAAATAACTTGGTTTACCATGTATACCAAATAAGTATAAAGAATTGATATTTGGGTTCCATTCCCTTCTTCCCAAGTTACCATACTTCAATTTCATTACATTGTTGAAACTAAGTTCAATTATTCCAATACTACTTCTCGGGATGCTACCTTGCAATAACTCAAAGTATTTGCAAGGCCTATGCTTTCTCTACAAAATAAGTTCAATTATTCCAATAAAACTTCTCCCTGCTACCTTGCAATAACTCAAAGCATTTGCAAGGCCTGTGCTTTCTCTACACAGTAGAGTCGAGTTCCCAACAACCATCCTTGTCACCAATCCTTGCTAGGTGATTATGTTTTAATCCATGATTTCATTGCCAAACTCATCGTGTAAGTCTGAATTTTTTTTACCAAGTGTAGATCAGGAATCACATAAATAGTGCCATAAACAGTATAAATATCAAAATTGGAGCGAAAATAAGTTTTGATGCCAAAGTGTAAGCATTAGATATAGTAAATATAGAAATGGTCGTCTAATTTTCAACGTGACGCCTGTTGGAATTACTTTATGTAGCTGTGGAAGGAAAGTACTCGTTATATATCTAAAGATTATTTATTTTCCCACATCTAAACACCGAGAAAGGATTGTGGTTGTATGCCATCGAAGTTCAAAACAAAAGGTGAAAGCAGCGGGAAAAAGTGGACCAAAAACAAATTCAATAAGTTGCCACGGGACAACTGCTAAAGAAATAATGATGAATCAATTTATCTTTTATTTGGTATAATACTTCTTGACCTGAGAAGCAAGCTCTCTTGGTCATTTCAATTGAGGTCATGCCTCTTTAACCATGGCGTTTAAACCAAAAACATGAATTGATTCATGAAAGGGTTTAATCTTTTCCCAATCTCTTTTTCAATCTCATTTTATTGTTTATAGCTATTGGTAAATTGTCAACCAAAATATTTTTCTGAAAAGAAATTGGTGAACATTCATTTTGAATTAGTAATCAGGTGAATAAAATTTCCCATGCTTTGTGCTGAATTCTTGTAATCTAGATATTTTATAACTGATTTTCCTCAGAGACCTTCCAATTTTATATTTTATTAGTCTATTAAAAAAATTAGAAATTTGTATTTTTCTCTTTGGCACTATGTAGGGTTTTGGTGTTTGGATTATTATGTGGCCTAATAATGGCTTTTTATTTCCTCATGTAACTGTTATTCCTGCTTTGTTCTTGCTTGGAAATCAATTTAAATTCTTTGTAAATATTGGGCCTTACTTTATAATGGTACACAGTTTGAAAGCTTTCAATAGAATTATTTTTTCTTATTCCACTGAAAAATGAAATTTTTTTGGCATGTAATAATAGATATTTGGCATTGGATCAATGTTGGTGACAGCCATCATGGGAGACCTCTAAGATCACCACTGAAGGAAACCACTGCTTATGATTCTAGTGACGGTCTCAGTTGTTCCTTTGAGTGAGTAATGATAAAATAGATTTTTGAAAATTGTCCATAATTGGTTGCCAATATCTCAGGAAAAAATTGGATGGCTTATAATTATATTGTAATTTACAGGTATCTTAACTTACAGTAGAACAAAGGTATATGTATATGCATGTTTTGTGTTGAAAATGGTTGCTAGAATGGTTACCAATGGAAGCCTTAACTGCCTGGTATATGTATATGCATGTTTTGTGTTGAAAATAGTTGCTGGAATGGTTACCAATGGAAGCGTTAACTGCCTTTCCCTAGCTTATGTGGTATTGCTTCATCCTTTTCAGTTATTGATAAAGCTTTTTATATATGTTAGGGTCAACAACTGCTTTACTCAGTTTTTCTTTTTCAAAGTTTCTTTGAGAAATACGCTCTAAGGTTGAGGCTGCGTCACATACCATGGGATTCTTTCCACTAAGGTCCAAAGAGTATTTATTCTGCCAAATTCGTCCATTGCCACCAACCAGCCTCGTCCCTTTTTGAAATATTCCATTTTTGTAGGCAAACTATAGTGAGAATGGTACCCTGTTGAGCAGTTTAATACAATGTTGATCACAAAGTGAAGGGCCCATTTCCTATTTCCAGGGTTTTATTTGGGTTTGCTAAGAAAAGTTTAAATATTCAAGACTTTGGCTGAAAATAATGACTGAGCATTTTAGGTCTCTCTACTGGAATTGAAGTCTTGATCCTGGTCTCCGAGTCACTTGAAGCCCTACGCTTAAGTGTATGGCATATCTTGTTTTGTTTAGAACCTTGTCACCCTAACCTAGTATGGATGGGCAAACCTACAAGTTCAATAGTGGTTTTTTTTGCCTCAAAACAAACTTAGAAGCTATACAGCTCAGTTTCCATTAGAATCTCTTAAACATAGATAAGGTACTTTTGTAAAACTTAACTAATGGGAAAAAAGTAAAAAGTGAGGTAGTTTGGAGTCTACAAGGTTTTATGTTGTATTTTGTAGCTAAAAGATGTATCTCATAGTTAAGTAGTAAGTGGTTTTATGTTGTATTTTGTAACTAAAAGATGTATCATATAGTTAAGTAGTAAGTCCTAGCTAGGATGATATGTAAAAGGTATCTTGATCTCCATACAATATTTCAATATGAAACAGTCTCGTAGCAAATCCATGATTAAGAGATATTTGGATTGTAAACATCACAAGCTTAGGATGTGTAACAAATATAAATGTTATAAAAAATTAACATTTAATACTAAGTAGGTTAATTAGGGTAATTAATTAATTACTCAATAGGTGACTTGAAAAGTCACCCTCCTTACCACTTAAGGTATAAAATACCCGACACTAATTCTTGTAAAATATCTTTTTATCTATCCAATTATCAATATATATTTGTCCTATTAATGGCTTATCGAAGTGAATAAATGTTCGCTTCATTCAGTGTCAGAGCTAGTTTGTGATAAAGGCCTTTGGCCATATCATGATTTTTAATCATAAGGGAGTCCCTAAATTTATGGTCTTTGACTTGACCAAGTTAAAAAAGAAAAGAAAGTCAAAAAAAAAAAAGGAAGAAGTAAAAAAAAAGAGAAGAAGAAAGAAGAATTCATAAAAAATATATATCAATAATACTAGTAGTGATAATAAAATTTATTATTTGTTATATATATATATATATATTTAAACATTTCGAGTCAATTCACAAAAATATATATACTATATTATTATTTTTAAATAATAATTGGTAATATATTATATTTGTTATTATTAGATTTTTAATAATAATAATAATAATAACTTAATAATTATTATTTAATAATTGTGTTATTTACAATTATTACTTTATACAAGAAGGAAAAAGAATCAAAGAAGATATTAAAAGAGACATATTGAGAATTATTACAGCTTCTGTATCTACCCTTCTAGGAGAAAAGAAGACAAAAATGAAGTAAAAACATAGTCGCAAACAATGGCACCTACATATTCGGAAATGAAGTCACAGCTACAAACAACAATGGACGAGTTAGAGAAATATAAGGCAATCAATAAAAGTCTACAAGCTGAGGTTGAGACACATAAGTGGTTGAAAGAGTGGAGAGACAATGAGAATCGTCGCTTATGGAATCAAAATCAACAGCTAGAACGAACCATATAAAAAGAAAATGTCATCTCATTAGGATAAAGAAATATCATGTTTAAAAATTCAGAAGGCTTGATCAGAAAGTCAAAAAATGACAACAAATCACCATATGAAAGCGATAATTATTTAGAAGAAGAAATAAAGCATCTAAACAAGCTCATCATGGAAAAATATGTTGAATTGGTGCAAGTCCAGATGAAGTTAGAAAATCAAGAAATAGAGTTACGTCATCATCAACAGCAAAAAGAAAAACTCCAGCAGTAGTATGATGACAATAAGAAGACACATAAGTTAGAACTGACAAAAGTTTGAACAATGTGTTATTAAGCAATACCGAAGATATTTCTCAATTACGAAATCATAACAAAACACTAATTACAAATATCAAAAAATTGAAAAACTGTAGCAAGAAGGAACAGTCCGGTGAAGACCTTGAAGGAAGAATACTGGAAAAACAAGAAGAAAACCAATGTCTAAATAATCGTAATAAAGAACTAGAGAATCAAATCAAGAAATTAGAAATTGAAAAAAAGACGCAAGATGAAAGAATCGAAAAGATTCAGAATCATAAAAATCTTTTGAAGAACCAAGAAGCACAAATCTGGGAAAATGCATCCAAAAATCAAATCAAGGAAGTGAAGACACTCCTCAATGCAGTCCAAAAGAAAGAAAAACAAACAACACATACATGTTACAGACATCCTAATTATAATAGTCATTTGGACCAACGACAGGAGCAAAACAAGCACTCACAGAAGAATTAAGTTGACAGGTGAAAAGACCAACATGTTAAGCAACAATTGAAACGACCCATTCCATAAAATGATCTCAGAGCTCCGATAAAAGTAGATCTAGGATGGACCACAGGAGATACGATGCGACAATTCTCCTTGGGAATCCGTAACTTGTATCGTATCATTTCATCAAGTGTCGCAATTAAAAAAAGGAAAGGATTCCGAGACGACAGTTCAAGGGAATTCAGACATTGTTGTCAATACAAACTTTGAGGAAAAAGCTTCCCTAAGGGGAAGAAAATGTAACAAATATAAATGTTATAAATATTAACATTTAATATCAAGTAGTTTAATTAGGGTAATTAATTAATTACTCAATACGTGACTTCAAAAGTCACCCCCCTTACCACTTAGGGTATAAAATACCCAACACTAATTCTTGTAAAATATATTTTTATCTATCACGGGTGGCAGGTGTGGGAGGGATCCTCATGGATCCTGAAGGAAAAACTGAACAAACCTATGCTTGGGGCATTGGATGCAGGACTAATAATGAGGCGGAGTGGACAACCCTTCTGCAAGGATTGAGGATTCTCGTCGACTCAAATCTAGACAAGGTAGCAATTTTTGGCGACTCTAGACACGTCATATATAAAATGATTGATGGCTCAATAAAATGTCGTCATTTGTATGACAAAGTTGTCGCTCTGCTCTCTCCCCGTTATGAATTTTATCATATTCTTCAAACAAATAATGTCATCACCGATGAAATGGCAAATGAGGGGACTTCTCTCCCACAAGGGCACTTGAAGCTCAATGGGGTTATTTCCCCCCCTTTACCCATACCCTAATGGATTTTTTGCATAGAAGGGCCACTAGCAAATGCTCAAAAGAAACAATCTCCAAGGTTTCGATGCTATGGATTTTATATATATGGGATCCCAACATAGATCATGGCTCAAGTGATCCATTAAACATGGCAATGATCACGATCCAAAGGACATTAATCAAGACCCCAGCACATTCTTGGCTTGCTCCACTGCCTCTCATGCCATCGACGCGTGTGCTCCCATCCTCCTCGATTCTTAACGTTATTAACTCCAGTCCTGTCCAGAGTAATGGTCTTTGCAGCGCGCACGCTCCAGGTCCTATTTTATTTTGTGCTATGGCTTCTTTCAAACCTCATTCTTATGCTGCAACTCATAGAAACAATGGTCTAAACCTTGCTTGCTCTGTTTTCTAGCTAGAGAGGACGTTACAGAATGTGATTCCAGGATTCGATGAAGGATATCTCACAGAGATACCGTGGGATTCTCTTCCTTTCTATAGGGCATTCATGAAAGAAAGGCTTTCCCTTGCTGCATTCTTCTCTTGTCATTTCTCTCCTAGCGACGGTGGTCCTCTGTGGCGTCTGAATTTGGCTCTCGGGCTCATTTTTTCTGAAGGTGAGGTTTTCTCAGTTGAAAGTAATTTGGTTTTAGGTTGTAAGTGCTTTGGCTGGAAGGAAGGAACTATTGGTACCCTTTCCTGTAAGTGCAAAGCTGACCGAGATTCTCTCTTGAGAGAAGTCAGTATTCTTCACTCGGCCCTTAGTGAGTTTTTTGGTTCACAAGTCCAAGATTTGGAAGGTGTCGTCAATAATATTTCTCACTTAGCCCTTGTCTCTTACTCCCCTTGGCAAGGAATCATGAACCCAGCAAATGAGAATGCAGGGATTGCAGATTTGAAAAAGAATCTCCGTCGCCTGTATGATATGATGGCAATAGGCATAATGGATAACAAAGCTCTGGTGCAAGAGGTGAAGGATATGGGTGAGGTGGTAAGCTACACTTCCTATCAAAGAAGCAATCATGACTCGCGAATTGATGACACCGAATCCAACCTCCAAGAGATGATGGTAAAAGTGGATAGAATACAGGAAGATCTTCATTGTTTGGTTAATATGAACCAATCTAGTCAGGCCCGTGAAACCCTTGTTGCAGCTCAACCAATGGAGGAGGAGTCGGTGGAGCAACCTGTTAAGCAACCAGGCTAAATCCTTAATGGATTTCTCTGTTTATGTTTTTCTGTTTACTTGTAAATCAGTAGTATGTTAGGGTATATACTACCACTATCCATCGATTTTATGTAAAAACTGTAAGTGGAGTTCTTTGGTCTCCCCTCTGGACCATTTTTGGTTTTGTGTCCTTTGAACAGCAAGAACTCTCAGTCTCGGTTCTTTTTTGTGTAATGAATGGTTGTGCACATCTTGTTTAATATCACCTCCTTTTACTGTTTCTGTTAAAAAAAATTATCTTTTTATCTATCCATTTATCAATATATATTTGTCATATTAATGGCTTATCAAATATTCCAGGTGTTCTGGTAATAGTGATTGTGTGAAGTGAATAAATATTCTCTTCGGGATGTTTCATATTTCAAACCATCACAAGCTTAGAATATTGTAAACGTTGTTTTTTCTTTCCAACCAATGAAACGTGGGTACTTCAAACTAATTCTTGATGCTAGTCACTTAGATTAGCAAATTAAATAATGTAAACATCATAACCCAATTTCAAAATTTCCCAAGCCAAAAGTCATTTCTTACCAACATTCCTCATCTACAAGGTAGGCAAAGGATCATATCCTTGGAATTTATTTTCAATGCTCGTGTATGTAGAAGCAACACTGAGAATTTCTTGCTTCTTTTATTCCAAGAAATTGGATTTGCTTTGCTCTGTGCAATTGGATTTGTGTTCCTCTATAGAAATTGGAGTTAATATACCAATTTTATTATAGTGCATGATTTCAAGCTACCAACTAGTGTGTTATTAAATCAATGTTCATGCCTATATTTTGACCTTTAGTTGAGCATATATTAACTATCTTAGATGGTGGGTGGAGGAATCAATTTTTGTGCCAAGTATGTGAGTTTAGTTTACTCAAAAACTTGGTATAATTAATTTATTCGTGATTAGAAAGAAGATTTTGTACAACAATAATTGTTTTTTTTTTGTTAGAGATGGGAAAAAATGCAAGAACGTTCCAATAAGGCAGTAAATCAAATCAAGAAAGGAAGAGGAGAAATGGAGAGGAGTAAATATGGTATTATGTCTCATGTTGTAAACCTTTTCCTTTATTTCATTTATGAGCATTTAAATTACTTTTTTTGTTGGTTTGTATGGATAGGTTTATATATGCATACAAAAAAATAGCATGAAATGAAATTGCAACCACAAGGGAAAACATTATTGGATGAGACTAGGACATCCTCCTTCAGTTGGCATTTCCTTATGGAGGATTCTCTTTAATTTAGGACCTCTAGTTATTGATGACAATATTGGCTTCTTTTATTCCAAGCAATTGGATTGGCATTGCTCTATGCAATTGGAGTTGGGTTCCTCTATGGAAATTGGAGTTAATATATCAGTTTTATTATAGAGCATGATTTCAAGCTACCAATTATTTTGTTATTAAATCAGTATTCATTCTTCCTAGACATGCCTACATTTTGAGCTTGAGTTGAGCATATATCAATTATCTTAGATGGTGGGTGGAGGAATCAATTTCTTTGCCAAGTATGTGAGTTTATTTTATTCAAAAACTTTGTTTAATTAATTTATTCGTGATCATAAAGAATATTTTGTACAACAATAATTGTTTTTGCTTTTTTTTGTTAGAGTTAGCAAAAAATGAAAGAACATTCCAATAAGAGAGTAAATCAAATCAAGAAATGGAGAAGAGTAAGGATGTTATCTATGGTTTCATGTTGTAATCCTTTGCCTGTATTTATTTTCTAAGCATTTAAATTACTTGTTTTGTTGGCTTGTATGGATAGGTCTATGTATGCATACAAGAAAATAGCATGAAAGGAATTTGTAACGTCAAAAACATTGTTGGATGAGACTAGGAAATCCTCCTTGGGTTGGCAATTGCCTTATGGAGGATTCTCTTTAATTTAGGACCTCTAGTTATGGAAAAAAGGCAGACATCCTCCTTGAGTTTATATTTCCTTATGGAGGATTCTCTTTAATTTAGAAACTCTTGTGGAAAAAAAAGAAATACAATGGCTCAAACACTTAGAACGGATCCCATTTTTAGAGGAATTGAACTTTGGTGAGAGCTCATAGTAGTAGCTTTGTTTTTTCAATCGAGTTGACTTCTAGAGTTTCTATGGAGAGAGAAGACCAAACATAACATTTTAACATGTCCCGTCATTCATTCATTTTCCTACACATATATCAAAATATAACATTTGAGCGTGTCCCATCATTCATTCATTCATTTTCCTACAAATATATCAAAATCACCTTGATGTTGAATATTTTCACTACATTTGTGACTTCACTTAGTGGATCTACATAATCATTTATCAAAATTTGAAATTCATTAGGATGGCATCCATAGCCTTTGGTGATTTTTAAGTTTACAATATATTTTCTGAAGGTGTAATTTTTTTTATGATTTAATATGAAGAAATTAATACATACGTAGAATTAAATGATAAAAAAAAATTACATGTCTATAAATACATGATCCCATTGGATGCTTGATAGATCAATTTTAAGATAGATCTGCATTCGTCAATGATAATTAGTGCACATAAAAAATGATAGTGCTTTAAACTTTATTGCTTCCAAATAATAGAAGGATAATGAATCTTGATTTGATCATTGCCTTGAATTATTCATGTGGGATGATAACATTCCAGAATAGTTATGCACGGTAGCATTTGGAATATTAACAGGATTTGTCTCGTCTACATTTGTTCTTAGGTTAAACAATTGCATGATTTCTACCAGAACGCATTATATTTCAGGTGTGTTCAATATATGTTTTAGTGTTTCCAACCTTCAATTTATCTAAGAAATCTTCTACATAGCTTGTTAATGGAGCTTATGTTTTGAATTCCTTATTTGGTTGCAAATAATATTTAGCTCGCGGTTTTTATAGCAGTGTTTGCAATTGTATATTTGAAAGCTTTTCTAGTCGATCCAAATTCAAGTCATCTTGCCTACAAGGAAGTTAACCAATTTGCCTTGTAAAATCAACAAGTTTTTGGTCTAGATCAAGGTCTATTTGTAGTGGGTCCTACGTGTACACCTTGCAATTGTTTAAGAGAAGGTTAGATTCTTTGGTAACTTCTATTTTGTGTGAAAAACATCTCTTCATTTATAGCATATAATGCTTTCTTGAGAAATGAAACCTTTGTTTTTAGTCATTTGGTTATTTCTATGGTTTAAAGTTCATCAAAATTCATAGTTGATTTAGCAGGTATGTTCTTGGAAAACTAATATGCAATGCCATCTTATAACTTTATTGCTTCTTAAAATAATTAGTCTAAACCTACGACAAATTGGTTTTTTTTCATAGGAATATGTTTTTATTGATGAAATTGTAGATATCATAGGGTAACATTTCACAAAGGGGTATTTATGCATTAAAAACAACAATTCCATCAATTCAAAATTGTAATTTAAGCAAAGATTGTCTTAAATTTGATTTGGTGATGAAAAACCTAAAAATGTCAAAAACATAGAATGTTTAGACTTCTTAAAAGAACTTTTTTTTTTAATAAATGCCTCTTTATATAACAATATTGAATGATGTTGATTTATTCTTCTACACTAAATGACCGTCCTTCAACTTAGAAACCAAGTATGGTTGGTGTTTGTTCCACCAAGTTTGTTTTCCATCTTAAATTGAATGATCTTGATTTACTCTTCTACAAAATACATGCCTTGAAAGGTTGCATTATGAAGAATGATCTTCTTTCACCTTAGAATTCAAGTATGGGGGTATTTGTGCGACCAAAGTTGCTTGGGACTTACACCTAACCTCATCCATCTTAAACTCACTACATATTAGAGACATGTCTCGAGTTGCACTCGGAAGAATAATCATTCAATCCACATTTCCAAATAATAATCTTTCTTGGGCTTTTCCTAAGAATAATAAAGAATAATCTTCCTTCACCATTTTCCAAGAGTAAATTTTAATTTCCAAAATTATATTAGTGTGTAAAGAAATAATAAAGATAATTTTATTAAAAAAAATTACAAAATAATGATCAAATCCCACATAATTTCAAAACTAGCTTTATTGTTTGACATCTAGTTTATAATCTCTAAGTACTATTATATTTTTCCCAACTATATAATAAAGCACATCTTTTATCTCCATACTTAAAATTAGATATAAACATTTACCTTGTTTAAGAAACACGCATGCAACACAAAAAAAATTTACATTGTGATAAGATCATTCATGTAATAACATTATGAAAACAATTTTTAAATAAAATATTTTAACTTACAAAATGTATAGAAGGAAAAAATGATAAACTTTACATAACTTTTTATATTTTCATTTTAATGGTTTTTAAAGTACTTTTGATATAATTGTTTTTTATAAATTTAATAAGTTATATAATTTAACTTTAACAACGTTTGATCCAACGACGGTAAGGCGATGGAGCATTAAACAAGGCTCGGCTCTAGACAAGGTTCAGCTCAAAAAGATAATAAATGTTTTTGCAATTCCCAATACCTACGCCGCCACAGGGGCAATAACACTTCAAGTTATAAGCCAATATAATTAAGGAATAGCATAATTGCAAAATCATGTGTTATTCCTATTTTCCTTAAGAGTAGTAAGTTGTGTCTTTCTTTCATAAACTTTGTCACCTTGACTACAGATTTAAAGTGTTGTTTGTTGATTAGCATTTTCAGTTTAATTGTGTTAATATAAATGTAGAGTAAGATAATGTTAGATTAAGTTTTGTTGTTTGTTGCATGATGAGCCAAATATTTCTAGTGACAAGGTAAATTGTGGTTAAAGAAAAAGAAATAGTAGGAATGATGAAATAGTCAAAAGTGATTAAATTATATATGGTGTAAATATTACTTAAGTGTTAATGAGTGAAGTATAACTATGATTTAAGTACATTATGTTAAAATGTATTATGTCAAGTTATTGTAAAGAATAATAGAAAAAGTTGGATATATACTTCTCAATTATATGAACATACACCTAAGGAAATTTAGTTGAGATTAGGTTTTTTTTGGAGACTAGTACATGCTCCGTTGATTAAGAATTTGAATTTTAATAATGATATGATAATATTAGTTAGAATTGATTCTTATGTTAGGATACAACACTCTAGTATCATCCACATTTCAATTCCTTTTAAAAATTAACCTTTTTTATTTATTTTTTTAATTTCAAATTTTGATTTTATTACTTTTTTAAAGGTGGAGACTTTGTTGTAGGTAGCCCTAGTTTAATATGTGTTATTTGTTTTATCAATAATTTTATTTAATATGAAATACATAACCATGAATCTATCATTTTGATTGATTATTTTTTTATGAGTTTATTTAATTTAATGTGTGCATTATTTATGTGTCCTTCTATTTAGTCTTACTAGTTAAAGTGTAACTATAGTTTTGATTTATTTTTTCTATTTTTCTATTTATTTTAATTTTTATGTGACATTTTTTGAAATCTTATAGGTGCCATACCACAAAAATCAAGATTAAAAAATTTATAAAAAAAACAGTTTCAAAACATTAATAAGAAATTTTTGTTTGTCTTTTTCAAAATTGGAAGAGAATAGGAAACTAAGTTTTATTAATGTAGAGACAACAGAAAAGTAGTTATTGTTGTTTTGGTTCTTTGCTTACAACATTTTCTTGCCAACTTGGGATTGATTTGTAGACACTAAATTGGTGTGAGATTCAACTAAAAACCATCTTCCTCCTTCAAGTTTTTATGTGAAAAAAAATATTGTTTTGGAAAGACTACTTTTTAACATTGAAATGCTAAATTAAAAAATGTATTGACGTTTGCACTTGAGGATGTTTGAAAATTTGATTTTTGAGCACCGAATTGAATTGGTATGGAAGAGTGCAACTTTTCAGCGGGTCCACAAATTCTATGCACATCAAAAACTTGCAAAATTTAAAATATTTCATTTTCAATCCATTTGACTTATGAGATAATGTAATATGTGGGTTTTTTCTTGATTTCAAAAAAACCCATTTTCAATTCATTTAAAACCAAAAAATTACAGCCCTCTTTCATATTATAGATTAGAGTATTTTTCTTCATACATAGTATTAACCAGGAAATGGTAATCATCTACCCTTTGAATTTGTTTTAAATGATGTATGGTTTCATTTTCACACTTACATAGACAATTTCAGAGCTTGCAAATTTTTTTATTTGATGGCAGAGAAAAGAGAAGAAAATTCCATTTTCCAAAACATGTGCATGAGAGCTAAATCAAAACTACAACTCTCTTTTTCAAGTTAAAAAATTTCAATCCTCAATTCGAGGCTTGAAAGTAATTCAACTCTCTTTTTCAAGTTTCAAATTCCAGTCCTCAAATTGAGGCCTGAAAGTAATTTTCGGCTCGGTTATGGGTTTCTAGGTTTGTCTGTGTGTTAGATATTCAAACAATTAAGATTTTGATTTTTAATATTGATATGATAATATTTATTAGAATTGATTGTTATAGGATGTAACCTACCCAGAACTGAAAAATAAATATTTATTATTTATTTCAGAAAAAACATTATGTTAAATCTATTGTAAAGTTTGATGACCAAATTGGTCAAGGATGACTATAATTGAAGAATTATTTATTTTAATAATTAAATAGAAGAGACACCTATCCAAGGGAGATTGTTAAATGAGTGTTCACTCACCCACTAAGACTCTGAATGAGCGGCTATAGAAGGTTGGTTGACAAGTGGAAGCGCTAGCATTTCACTTTCTAGCTGTTGCAGGAAGCGTAATCCCTAAAAATGTGGTCATGTTCCCTGAGAGTGGGGAACTGATCTGGTAGCTCATTTAATTCCAAAACTGACCCAAATACCTAGGAAATCTTATATCTACCATCAAATTGAGCAGGAGGCTCACCACTCATTCTGATTTCTAAGTGAATGAACCTTGTGACTGTTGCAAACTGAAAAGTCAGGCACACAAGGAATTTGATGAGGGGATAGATAAAGTGGAATTTTTGAGTTAAGTCTGCTACTGAGTGCTAAGTTGTAGCAAGTTTGTTGTGTGGGCTACGCGATATTCGTCCTAGTGGTTCAGTGAACAAGCTTGGGGGTCCTAAGTAAGTAATATTGGCTGCTTAGGGAGAAGGTTGGGCGGAAAAGTATCATTTGGGTGTTTGTCCCCTTCTGCACATTATCGAGGTTCTAATTGTTGTTATTTAATGGTGATTTAATTCTATGTCTGTATATTGGAAGTATGATCAGTAAATGCAACTTTTATATTGATAGTTCTTATATGTATTTCCTATCTGGAAATTAGTCTAAGTTATTATGTTAGGTTAGTTTTAGCTTAAATCGATACTATTACCTGTTTTGGCATTCTAATTATAAGCTCTTTTATCTCACCTCTTCTGAATTTTACTTTGGAAATCCTTTGTTAATCTAGGGTTTAAAAAGTGTAGTAGTTATTTCCTAGTAAAGACTTGTGAGGAAAATATTATCATAGTGTAAATTTCTAGTTACAGAGTTTTATAAAGATGAAAGATTGTAATAAGGATAAAACTTATAAGCTAGTTTATAGTCTTCTTCTTTAACTTATCTTAACATTACTTAATTCCGAACATATCAAGGGTTGATGCTATAAATAAAAATATATATACTATATATATGTTACTAGGACTAAGTCCCAACCTCTTGTTCAGATCCAAAACCCTAGATTTAAGAGATAAGCATAAATAAAATTAATAACTGAGCTAGGTTTCAGATCACACTAAAAACATAAGTTCTTAAAATACCAAATCGAGTTTATCGACAAGCTGCAACACTGGTTACAGGCTGTAAGCAAAATTGCTATTGTCATCTATAGTTATTTACTTACATATTTAAAACGTAGCATCCTTAGGGCTTATATCTTTGGTTTTAAAATTAGACTCGCCCACTAAGAAAACAGTATAGTTCATTTTTAAAAGGATAGTCTAGTCGACCTATTAATGGTTTCATCATTTGTAAACAAAGTATGGCCTTACGACTTCTAACAAGAAAACCAAAAGATAAGTACATGCTCATGGCCAACATATTATTCCTTTCTCAACTAATTTCTTTTATAAGTTAAGGACAATTAACCAATTGTGAAGTCAGGTTTTAAAAGTGAAAACCCTCATGGGTCTTCTCCAAACTACCAAGGCCTTTACTAAATTATCGTTAACAGTGGCCTTACAACCCTTTTTATAAACTAGAATAACATTTACAGGAGTACCTCATAGCCTATATTTGTTAACAGACTTGTTATAAGCAAGTTATATCTATGGCTCAATGGCCTGGTATTAATGCTTTAAATAAACAACACTTTAAGATATAAATAGAAAAGGGAAAAGCCATCATGGCTTATTATTATTATTTAAATCTGTAACAAATTCTCTTATCTATGGGAATGTTTCGACAAAGGCTTACAAATCTTCTCAAAACCTTGGCCTTAGAACACAACAGTATTAACCTAATGACAAGTGGCTCCAAGGCCTTTTCCAAGAAGTAATGCAACAGGAAAAGGACGTCACTGCTACAAAACCGTATTACGAAAGCAATGAACTATTAAAATAAATTTAAATACAAAAACCCTCTCATGTCATCAAACTATAAGAACCATTGTCTGATTTGAGGCACAGAAAAATGTAACTGGCAGTGGCCTTACAGCCCTTTTTGCCAAATCAAACACGACAATAACATCCTCATGGCCATAACTTAAATACAAACTATAAAACGATAAACGCGACTGATAATCAATTATAGTGCAAAAATGTACATAGGCACATTTGTTGAATGAGAAAATCATGTTACAACTAAGCTTAGACATCATCAGTAATGACTGAACCTTATACTTATCTATCAAATCAAATAGAGTAACAGTAAATATTTTCAACAATATACAGAACTCCCATCGTTGTAACCTACGAGTAACATAACGAAGTTACAACACACTATGACATGTTTATAAACCTTTACAGATCAAAACCAGTAATAGAACTGTATTAGAGGAAATTTGGGGTCTAAAATGGGCCTTATAAAAAACTGTGCCATGGATGAGCTGGATTGAGTTGAATTTTTAAACCAATAGAATTTCAATATCTTTGGTCAACCATTATGGTTGAGTTGGACACATAATGCTTATGTGTCATATTTTTATTTGACAATAGCTAACTCCATATCAACCTCACCTTGGTTAAGTTCTTGAAAAGATCACCTCGAAATAAGATAAATAAACTTTAACTAATAAATATAGAATATTTTATTTGATCACTACTTCCAACTCCTCTAAAACATAACCTTCGCATTAATTAAAATTGTAGTTGAAGCATTTTAAAATATTAAAAACATTTATTAATCAATTTTTTGAAAAGAAAACTAAATAATATTTAATTTTAAATAGACTTATCTTGAAATACTAAAGAAAAGATATTTAGTATTTTTAATATTATTAAATAATATTAAAAAATAAATATATTTAATTATTACATCCAAAAATAAATAAAACATTTAAATACTAACAAAATAAAAAATAAAAACTATTTCTAATGTTACTAAAATTATAATAAAATTTGATTTTATTTTTTTTCTCTCTTACCTACCTACCCATTAAACCACAATTTTTTTTATATTAATATAAAAAATAATATGAATATACATAGTTTATGGTTTTTTATTTTATGTGATGTAATATTTTTTATATGAATTAATATAAAATTTATATTAAAAAATTATAGTTATTTTTTTTTAATACTATTATAATTATATTTTTCATTATAAACTAATATATTTGAGTTTTACATTTATTAAATATATAAAAAGTAGTGGTGTATTCATTTAAATAAATAATAATATAAAATTCAAAAGTTTCCTATCATTTAAGTAAATAATAATATAAAATTCAAAAGTTTCTTATCATTTATTATGTGTGCAAAAGAATCTAAATATTTCATTAATATTTTTAATCAATATCTCTTAACTCTACATTAACTCAATATAGTTGTCAACTACCATTAATGAGACGATTTAGGTTGACTTTCATTAGATTTTCATTAGATTTAATCTGACATGGCATATTTGTAGTGTGATGTGGTTTTTTTTATTATTTTCCTTAGGAGGCTCATTTTAGACCCCAAATTTCCTCTAATTGAACAGAAAACGCTAAACATAGTACATAAACTAAACAAAATATAACAGGTTTAAATGAACGAAGCTTCTAGCATTGATACAGTAAAACATGGCAATATGCAAAGCCCTCACAAGGTCATTAATATTAAAGGATTATTTACAGAGACAATTGTAGACTGTTTTTCTCTCAAAAACCCTGTCATAACTTCAAAACAAACAGCAGAATCAAAAGAGAGATACATTAACACCATTTTACAAAAGTGGCATAGTCGTATGTCTCCACAGAAGATGGATAATCCCCTTATAGTATCGAGTTCATATTAAACTAAAATAAATTTATCACTTTCACAGACAAACATGCATAGAGACGAAACCCCAACACTTCCAACAAATGCATAACAAGTCACGAAGGTTCAACTACAGAGCCACGAAGGGGCCAGGACAAGTCTTACCCGACTGAAATCCTTTTGATGCAATATCCAACCGAGAACCTGTAGCTGATGAGAATGGCCTTATAACCCTCCTGCACATTACAAATTCGGAGGTCAACCACCATAGCAGATAAAAATCAATTTTATGAATTAATAACTTTATTTTATCAGAAAGTTTGGAGATGAATTTACGTGGTTATGTGAGTTCTTTCTCCATGATGGGAATCATGCCAAAATCAAAGCCTCGTGATTATACAGGTAAGGATGAAGAGAATCGAGGACCGAGCAACTCGACTTTTCCACCTATGCAAAATACCATCGAAAACTACATAGCAGAATAACTCGAGAAACCAGTAGAGCTCCACAGAGCGACACTCAACAGAACAAGGCTTCACAGACAAAATCTTCGGGCTTCGAAAGAACATTTAACCCTTAGGGTTTAGTCTAAGTCTTATGATTGCCAGCTGAAGGATTAAAAGCACCCACATGGTTGCACGGGGGAACATTCAATTTGAAGCTCGTACCCTCTACAAACTATCTTTTCAACAACGCCTAATCAACATACCTTGCTTTTCAAAGAATCCTTTTCACTTATGTGAAGTGTTTTATAAACTTTCAATTCGAGTTTTGGAGCATAGTGTAGTCTAGTATGGTAAGATGATTTTAGTTTAGGTTTTGAGTTGGTGTTATCAAACCTTGATGTTTTCCCCCCTTTCCTGCATAGGTTTTACAATACCTTGGAGTTAGATTTTGTCCTCTAGGAAAATTGAGAGTATGCTCTCGTGTTTATCTACACAAGTAAAACAATGGTTCATGCATTAGCCTTAGAAGCTAAGTAAGACTGAACATTTCCCTTTCACAGCTCATAGATAGGACAAAACTAAAAGAACAGAAAACAGCTCATAGATTTTTCCACAATTTAGTATCAACCATAATGTATGACATTTTATCGACAGAATGGCGTAAAAGGCATGTTATTTGAAAAATCATTAAACATAGGCACATGAGTTTGCAGTTTAGTAAGTTCATTAACATCTTCAGAGAAGAAGTATAAAGTATAAACATCTCGTGGAATTATCTCCTAGGAATTTTAAAGTTACTTGTAGTAAATAAATAAATAAACTATTTATAAATTTTTAGGGATATTACATAAGATGTAGATTTCAATTCTTTCTAAAAGTTGGAGTTTCATTTTTTTTTAATTTCAAATTTGATTTTATTTATTTTTAAAGATGAAAACTTTGCTGATAACCACCCTTATTTAATATACTTTAAAAATAAAATATTAAAGATTTATCATATTAATGTTTATATATAATATTTATGTTTAAATGTAATATACTTATAAAAATATTTAAAATTAATATAGTTATGAATTTCCCGCTTTGTTACATTACCTTAATAAAATAATTTCATTTGTTAATATAAAATCAAAATTGGATCGATTGCAATATCTGCGCGAAAGTTTAATCCTAAAATGAGGACATGGTCCTACTTGTTGGGAAACCCATCGGACTTAATCTCACACGCTGGCAAAGATCCTTATCGCCGTCTGTGGGAATCGAACCCACGACCACGTGGTTAAAAGCCACGCGCTCTACCAGCTGAGCTAAGACGGCAAGTATTAAGCGATTTCAGATTCCCTATATTAAGAGGAGTATAATTATCTCATATTGATTTCAATTAATTTCGCGACCAGATTTTATGCAATTTGTATTAAAACAAACCTTAATTCTCAGTATAAAATGCATTTGTGAAAGTTTTAAATGAATATTATAGCAAATGGGAAAAATAAACAATCGAAATATTTTACCGATGCCTTTTATATTTACATTACCCCTTCAAATTTTATAAGAATTACGTTCGGCTAAATTACGTTACATACAAATCTTGAATGGTATGACCAACTACTCACAACTCACATGTGTATTATTATGTCCTTCGGTAGCCGGATATATATGGATTGTTCGGTTATATTAATCGAACCGTTCAGTTTAATTTTTCTTGACTAAAAACATTGTATAGTTGGATTTTTATTTATTAAAATCTATTTATTTGCAAATTGATTGGCTATAAAATTTGAAGTTAATTTTGAGTTTGGTGTCCCATAAGGAGGTAGTGCAATGTCATTTGCATTATTTATGTCACCTCACCTTTCGGTTATATTAATCGGACCGTACAGTTTAATTTTTCTTGACTAAAAACATCGTATAGTTGGATTTTTATTTATTAAAATCTATTTATTTGCAAATTGATTGGCTATAAAATTTGACGTTAATTTTGAGTTTGGTGTCCCATAAGGAGGCAGTGCAATGTCATTTGCATTATTTATGTCACCTCACCTCAAACCTCCTCGCAGTCGTCTAGGGAATGTGGGCAATAGGTAAGTCACCTCACCTCACAAATCGATGTCTTCAGCCTACTTGTCCTTTGGGTTGTCCTCTGCGCCATCACCTCCGTTGTCCGTCCTCTGTCCTGACATTAAATCATAGCCGGAATGCGGTGTATAGGAATGGTGACTCAGCCACCAAACTATTATGAAAACTTAATGCACTTACGGCCGCCTATTGCTTCCTTCGTTGATGGACAACTTTCTTAATACCTCTCACTGTGTTTCACTTCATGCGGGGGTTAATGCATTCACTCTCGTTCAAGAACAATGGCTCTTTCTATCTCTTCTAGCTTGGTTGTTTCCAGCTAATGCATTTACTCACTGCCTGCCATTCGTTCTCACCACCTATTATCTTGCCATGTTTATCATCCAGCGAGGGACGTCCTTCCACTATTTCGCGATTTCTCTAAGGAGGGAGTTTGTATTGGGTCTTCTTTCATCCATTTTGTTGAGAGAGTTTGAGTGCCGGTCATCCATGGGGTGTTTGCTAAAGGGATAGAGTTTCATTCCTTGCACTTGTCGCTTTCCTGTAGGAGGGAGTTTGAATGCTTGCCTACAGGAGAGAGTTTGAGTCATCCATCGAGTGCTTGTTGAAAGGATAGAGTTTTGTTGCTAGCGCTTGCTTGCCTACAGAGAGAGTTTGAGTGCCTGCTATATAGGTTCACCTTATTTTGTAATCACCTGTATCGTATCTGTATCGTATCTCCATTGCTAAAGAAACAGAGACTCGGGCATCGTGGTTTAGCCGTAGTTGAACCAGACGCGCATCTTCAAGAGGAAGTCGCCTTCTTTCTTCAAGGTAGATGCTGCACTTTCTCCATAGGTTGTGTCCAATTATGTTTTTTTATAGGTTAATGGGAAAATACATAGATGCATCTACTTAGAACCTGTAAGTTTGTTTGTTGAAAATACAAAGATGTGATTAGTTATGTCTTTTTTTCAACATAATGTGAAAATGCATGGATGCATTTGCTTAGAACCTGTAAATTTACCGTTGACAACCCTTCACCCACCATTGCAGCCGCAGGTTCTGATGTGCACTCCTCCACTGTCTCCTTAATGTTCATGCTGGTATATAATATATTCTTAGACGTAACATTATGTGAAAATGCATTATGGCGAAAATGCATGGATGCATTTTTACCCGTTCGTAGAGCAAATGTTCCTTGGCCCTTTTTTTTATGGAGCCCACAGCTTCCTCGCCCTATCGAGATGGTTATCGAGATGGTAAATAGACTAGTAGAAAGGTATCCTTCCTAAGTGCCGCCATCAGAGCCTGCAACACACTCCACATTCAGTTTATTGACCCACACAGATCCTGCAATGTGTTGCAGGCTTTATTGAGCCATTCGGTTAATTCCTTGTAGAAAAATGCTCCGGCTTAAAAATAAATTACCTGCATTGCATTTCTTTTGACCCGTAAGTTTTACCTGTTGTATCTGACCTGTAGTATCGTAGTATCTGACTTGCCTGAACTATTCAATATTCAAAAGGCTTGCTCTCTCTTCTCAAAATAAAAGAACTATTTATTTATTTTGATTCTTTATTTATGAGGGCAAAGGGAGCTAGTTCTGTGCTCAGTCGAGTTGGGATGTCCGATCTCTCTCTGAGAGGAGGCGTTTGGCTGGAGAGAAGCAGATAGGGGATGGAGTCCCTCCAGCCACTCATGTGGTGTAACACCACTTTCAGCATGAGGTCACGCGATGTAGGTCTGGACGCCTGTAGATTTGTTGAAAATACATAGATGTAATTAGCTACTATGTTAGTGGACAATGGAGGATAATAAACCAACTGCGGAATCATAAATACTGCGACTACAAATCAAGACTGAAACGCTGTAAATACACAAAAACGATGGGAAAATTGCAACATACAAAGCGTGTTCATGATTTGCTAGCCTCTGCAAAATGATGGAATAGCCTACCCGTTACAACTTGAAAGCGTGTTCATGATGTGTTGCGCTCAGCAAAATGATGGAGCAGCCGAGTTTTTTTTTGAATGGGCTGATCTTACGTTAACCTGAAAAAGACTGTCTTATCAATCGCAACCACGATGCCGTAATATACATGAGAGAGGAGTGTCCTCGAACTGAAAGGAGGTGGGGAGAGTGACCTCCAGTACTGTTCTCATTACAGCTTCTTTCGGATTTTGAAGACGAGCCATATTCTCTGTAATTGTTCTCCCATTAGTATCTGCAGTTTCCACAATGGCTCTATCGCTATCCTGGGCATCCCACGAGCTTGCAGTAGCATCGCTATCTCAAGTGGAGCCTGACGAGACTAATACACAAAAAAACATAATGGCCAATGCAGACAATCAGAGTTGCATATCAATAGAATCATATACTTTATGGTCACCAACCGTTTGAGAATATATGTGGAAATCCTGTTTATAATGAAATGGTGGTTGGATATCAGCATGAGATGAACATTCTGCTATCAAGCAAAACCATGTCAGTGAGCGTGACACTTCATTGATCTCCTTCGAAACTCCAGCGACAGCTCGTGAAGTGCACTTGTGTAAAGAAACGTGTTAACGGAACATGAGAGCTCTTTATTTTATTCAAAAATATATAAATTAGCAATTGCCTCAAGGAAGGTGCAATAATACGCCGTTAAGGTAGTTGTTAGCGGGTAAGCGAGGAAAAAAAGTGTAACATTGAAGTGAGCCAAAAATAAATGGAGCACTTCAATGTATTGCAAATCAGAAAATTAACAGTTTAGCATTACATTATATAGTGAAGATGTCATTGCATGAGAGAAATATATATGATGAAGAAAAGAAGCCAATGTGTAGTCATAATATGGAATTACTTGCTGTCCATGTGGTTCCAAAGTTCATAATTGTGCTAGCATAGGTTGTCAAAGCAGCTTGAAAAACAAACATTTGACGACGGTTTATATAGTTCTAACTTCTCACATTAACAAAAGTCATGTTCAAGGAGTAGACATGATAGCACTATATGGTTTGGCCAAAATGGTACAAATTTGAAGACATTTCTTGCACTTCACAAATACAGAAAAGAACATCAAGAAGAGTAAAAACAAAGATTTCAGTATATATATATACATTTGATAATTCAAGGTAATAACACAGTATTAGTGAACACTCTTGACAGTGTATGATAAGTAGCCAAACTAACGACTATCAATCCATCATACATCGATTGACACAATTGAAGACAATATCAATACCCATGATACTGTTTTAGATGATACAATGAGTTGCCAGTCATGATTCATTGTCATCTAATCCATCAATAGATGATTGAAACAATTGCAAACAAAGTATTTATCAATAATTACATCTCTAGCCAAAACCTGCAGATTCTAGAATCTTGACAGCTGCACAGATTCTAGAATCTTCTGCAATGGAGCATGGAGGTACTGTTGAGTCTCCAGGATATTTGGCAATTAAATTTGGTGCCCATGAGGCAACAGATTCTAGCCTTATTAATGGAAAACTGGCATTACAGATTGCAAGCCCAACAAACTCTTTTCCACAGAGCTTTAAATTGTTTCCATCCCTGAATCATTCTTGCATTTGTTTAAAACCTAAAAAATACAAGAGAAACCACACTATATCAACCAATTTTTGTCATAAAAATATACTAGAAATAGTTCTTACACTCAAACATACAAATTGAGGTTCTGGTTATCCATCAACTCTTTGCATTTATGTGGACAGATGTGTAGCCATGGATTGAATCTAGATGGTGCATCGGGTATATTAAACTGTACACTAACAGTCCCAACTCAGGTGAATCTAATATGCACCATGAACTAGAAGGAAACCTTGCATTCATAGGTTCAAACTGAGGGTGCAGTGATCCATCAAATTTTTGTGTTTGTATGTTCCACTTCCTATATGCGTGCCAGTGCATTGAATCTGATGCATTGGATACATTGAATAGGGACATTAGCAGTCTAAATTAAGGTGACTCTAATATGCACCTTTCACTGGAAGCAAACCTTACATCCACAGATTCAAACTGAGGGTGTGGTCATCCATCAATTTTCCATGGTTGTATGTGCCTAAAAGTGTAATATATGTGTATATACCTAGCAAACCATCTAAACTGTGATATGCACCATACCCAATGGACATGTTAAAATTGAGGGTGTCATGATCCATCAACTCATGTTTATGCATGACTATATGTAACGGTGCCTTAAATCTAATTACTGCATTGGTTGTATTGAATATGGACACCAGCAAAGATCCATTGAAACTTGGATGACTTTTCTGTGATATGCACGGCATAAAAGACATGCTTCTCCAAAATGCAGGCAAAATGACTATGGTTTGTTTGACTTAAACTTGCAGAATGAAGACTAATGCTATGAGTTATCATAAAATAACAAACTTATCAGTTATCCTACTCCATATTCACAAACGTCAGTAAGTCATGAGTTTCAAATAAGTGAACATGCAGTATAAAATGGCATGAGAATCAAAGTAACTAATGACTCCACCTATCCCATTTCTCAAAGAAACATATTTTATCCATGGCTACTTTTCCAGAAGTAGAGAAAACAAAGAGTATAATTATAATTATCGGAGATGAAAATTTTGAGAAATGATATTATTTTCCCTTGTCTTTAGAAAGTTGGGAATAGAATCCCTTTACATGGGAAAGCATAAAAAACAGCCTGTATGGTGATCCCTTCATTTGCATCTGTCGCCTGATAGTGTCAAGCGGGTAGCACAAAATTGTAGCAAAAGAGACTGAAATAATAGCTGTGGCAAAAGAAGCCTCTGTCTTCTTCCTATATTCCTCTGGAAGAGACTTCTTAACTCTGCCATTTGAACAAATGAAGGTGTGAGAAACTAAAGTAAGCAAGACTAGATAAATGTTAAACACATTGATCTAAAATGATATTCCAAAAGTCATGTGCCTCGATCATGCAAACTTCTTGTTGATTCAAACCTTTTAAACACAATAAAATTTATTTGGGATCATCAAATATAGAATATCATATATTTCAAATAATAAACTTCAAAGGACACATACAGACTAGAATCTAGACTCACAAGTCAAAAATACAGAAGTTGACAGCAATGTAGGGTGCAATGTCAACAAGAGATGGCCCAAGTGCTTTGTAAAATGATGCAAATCCTTCCTCTCGCATGATATTTATTGCAACCTGCAAATTAAGAGGAAGCGGATAAAGAATAGATGGAATCAATCTTAAGGCAAAAGGAATGTCAGGTCAAACAAAAGAAAATAAAAACACAAATACTGAGCCTATATGAAGAATCAATACTTGCCTCATGGTTTTGCAGGCTGGATCAACAACACTATCGAATACACTATGCACTATATCCCAAGGGATCACTTCTAGCATCTCCAAAACCTAAATAACGTCCAAGATATGAAATATAGAAGCAAAATTTCAAGTCATCTAACAATTAATCATTGGAAATATGCAAACTACTTTCAAGCCTTCTGCGGAGTTCAGTTGCAAGTTTATCAAACAACAATGGAGGAGGAAACTCTGTAAGCATTAAAATACATAATTCATAAAAAGCATGAAAAACGTAAGAAATTATATATAAATGAAAGAAGTAGAGATAAATTACTCTGCTCATGCAATGCTGGTAAAGAGATGTCTTCCTTGGAAAAAGTGTAGGATCAAGCATCATTTTGTGCATCTCATTTGTATCATGAACATCTTGCAAACATTTATAAGCAAGGTTTCTCATTTTCCCATCCTGCAAAATTGGCCTTGCCTGGTTTCAACACTCGCGAAAGGTTAAAAATGAGCCCATAAGGATAATAAATAAACATGGAGTTGAGATTCAACTGTTAAAACCAAAACATACCGACATAATCAGGCTTTCTTGACCCTTGGGATTTCTTGTATTGATTGACTTCATTCCATATATTTTCTCGAACAAATGAATACACATCCGTCTTGTCATTGACCTTTCCATAAACAAAATATTCTAGAGCAAGATACCTGTTAAAACTACACTCACAATTAGTGAACAGAACCATTACAAGTTGGATAGCCTTAATCTCAAAACGACCAGTTGAAATTAAGATGCTTCGATATCCAAATGCTACTAAAAAGTTGCAGAAACTGATATATGAAGATGTTGGTGCCCATATTGCTAGCCCAAAATCTGACACTATTATAATTAAAGCCAAATTAATTCTACTGAAAATTTTCGTTAGTGCAGAATTCCAAGTTTCAATTTTACAACTCTAAATCACTAAGATTTCTTGAAACACAGAACTCTCAAAAGTAGTCTTGATGCTTACAGAACTCTCAAAAGTAGTATTGATGCTTATTGCAGTAAAAATATTTATACCTGTGGTTTAGAGTCTTAGACTATTCAGAAAGAAAGATCTTGTGAAAGATTTTACATCTCCATGAATGGCAAATTGAGAAAAGCCATTATGCAAGTCATATAATACTTTAGCAACTCCTATAACCACTTTCAATCGCACTGTCCACGCAATTGAACTCTCATTGCCTCCTTAAATAATATATAGTCAATAATTAGTGCTATAACCAGATCTCAGAAAAGAAAATGAAAGACCCAACCATACAATAATGACACTGATTCTTAAAACATGTACAACTACTTAATATTTGTTCATGCTTACATGATTTTTAAATGCAAAACTATTGAATACATACAATGAAGATTCTCTTCAAGGTTTCCTCTGAACACAAAATTATATATACTCAATAATTAGTGCTATACCCAGATCTCAGAAAAGAAAATGAAATACCCTGCCATACAATAATGACACCGATTCTTAAAATGTACAGCTACTTGATATTTCTTCATGATTTCATGATATTTAAATGCAAAACTATTGAATACATACAATGAATATTCTCGTCAAGGTTTCCTCTGGACACAAAATTATACACCAGAAGGTTGTTAAGGCTTTCAACAGAGTAACCAATAAATGTAATGATGTGGTTGTGCTTTAATAGAGTAAGAATCTCCACGTCAGAGACAAGCTCTAGCTCCGTTTTAGGTGAATATTTAAATATTTTTATTCACATCCATTTCCCATCAAGAAGAAATCCTCTATTCAATTGAGTCCACCCGTCTTAAAAAAGAAATTTTCCATTCAAAGAAGAAGCATAAAAATGAAAAACTCCAGGAAGGAAACAAGAAATGCAACCTGTTGAAAATCCAGAAGTGACAAATTGCAACTCTTGATATGTAAAATGCTTGCAGGTTTTACTTCAACAAAGATACACCAATATCCTTTCCAAAAAACTTTCTTCTCGACTAGATTCATTCTATTGACTGAAAGGAAACCCATCTTCTTAAAATAATGGCTGAATTTTTTCTACCTCATTTGAAGACCAAGCCTCATGTTCATAGCTGCAAAACTAGTCTGTAATCTGTCTTTCAATCTAAAGTTCTCCATTTGTTTGGGCATGCCTATTTGGAAGCATTCTAAAGCAGCTGCATTTGATGTTCCCTTTATTCCTTTCTTCCTGAGAAGAAGGAACCTACTTGGGAATAAAGGGAGGGATGCACAAATTGAGGAGGACTGTAGAAGTTTTGAGAGACCTACAGGTGTTTACCACCATCCAAAAAGTCCCAAAGTTAAGGGGAATTAATAATGATTCATAAGTGTTGGATGACTTTGCTCTGCAACCTCAGAAACTATCTATGGATGAACAAGGACAACCTGCACACCAAAAATAGATGAGTATAAAACAAAGACAAGAAAATATTATGAGAAATAATAAATGCACAAAATATTGTGAAAAATATGGAGCAGAGATCAAAATATCTTCCAGGAAAATCATACATGGATTTTGGACCAAAAGAGAACTCACATCTACCATTTCAGGAAAAAAACGTGATTTGAAAACGCCTTTGTCTCATTATGGTCTGCTATCATTATTGCCTCACTTCTGCAGGAAACCACCACGATTCACCTTCATGATGATACTGACACTTATCACATTGATTAATATTTGAATGTTGCCACGGTATCAACGTCTTCCATCACTAACAACTAATCTTTCTTAACATCAGCAATCGGAGCCCCAATATTGAACGAGTCACTTCCCATTACTAACTTGTCGACGATCGGAAGCAGTAATCTCTAATGCATCGAAAACTCAAGACACTATGTTTCCGCAGTGTCGGCACTTTAGACCTCTAGCTTCATGATCGACGATCAAAAGCTTTATCAACTACCTCGTCGGAACTTTATACCATTGTGCTGCCGCAGTGTCGGCACTTTAAAACACTAGCTTCGCAATCAACGATCAAAATCTCTATCAACTATCTCGTTGGCGCTTTAAACCACTATGCTGCCACAGTGTTGGCACTTTAGACCACTAGCTTCGCAATCAGCGATTGGAAGCTCTATCAACTACCTCGTCAGAACTTTATTCCGAAATGCTACCGCAGTGTTGGTGCTTTAGATAACTAAATCTCCAATTGGCGCTTTAAACCACTATGCTGCCGCAACGTCGGTGAAATAGAGAACTAATTCTCCGAAACATTGAATGATGATTTTTTTTAACTTACAGACCTGCCATTAAATATAAGTCACTTGTTGCAAAATGGAATCAAGATCCAGTTCAATTGTGGTGAAATAAGTCTAGAAGTTTAAATACCAATACAAGTATTATATAGTTAGTTATGTGGATGCTATTAAATAACAAAGTTCCCACCCGGGACATTCTACAGAAGCGAAACATAAAAGGTCCAGGCTGGTGTAGTCATTGTATCGAGATGGCAGAAATAATTCCTCATAAATAATGAATTTCTCTTCCACTACAATGGTTTTGAGGGAACTGGATGAATTGTACTGGTGCCTCTTTGTAATCAGAGTTGCAGAATATGGTGAGCCCAAAATTTATATTCCAATTAAACAATGGAATATACTTACTTTCTTCAAACAATCAAAAGTTCCAAATCCATTACGAGAAGTGAACGATGAGATTGTTAATAGGACAATTCCCTAGGCTTATTTCGATGGGGCCTCTCATTAGATTCAAAATAGGAGGTTGTTTTGGAATAATAACAAGGCCAAAATGATAGCATTGAAGCTTATATTAACTCTTGCAGCTGAATATGGGGTCTCTAACATTCAAATATTTTGTGATTCACTTCTTGTCATCAAAGGATTAAGAAGCGAATACACTCAGATATTTCAATCTACAACCACTCTCTGAGGAAATATTGGGCATTGCTAAGGGCTTCACTCGAACATCCTTTGAACATATTTTCAAGGAACAAAATATAGAAGCCAATCTTTAATACAAGTAAACAATGGTGGTTTCCTAGAGGAGCACACCCATATTCCTTTCAATTGATACTTATTTATCTACTGACAGTGGAACATATTCGTATCCATAACTTGTGTGCTTTTTGGGCAACTTTTGTGGTGATATATTTACATAAACTTGTTGTGGAAGACCAAAACTGTCTTACAGACAAGTTTTTGGTAGTGGAAAATGTATCATGGGGAAAGATTCCATAGCTGGATTCTCCTAAGGAATACATGTGAGCTTTGTGACACTCATTTTTTTCTCTTCAAATGGATGATGGAATGTGTTACCCCCATTTCCACATGGGTGTCCTATAGGTATCTTTGTAAAGGTAAATGAGCAGCTCCAGGCAGGGCTTGTTAATCTGGGCAGTCTTGAACTAGTTCTAGGATCATAACAGTTGAAGGCAATCCAAGTATGTGGCCTTATACCCATGTCCTGAGCATGTTTTCCTGTAGCAGTCTCCAATAAAGTCCTATAATAGCAAGGTGACACTAAGCATAAAAATGGATATTTGACAACATCCCAAGCACTTATAGAACAGATCTGTACATCCTTTATATCAATTTGGGCACTTTGCAGTAGAAGAACAATCATCAACAACAAGATAGTGCCTCTCAACATGGCTTATGAGAAAATATTTGGAGACAGGGTAACATCAAAGGTAACCATAAAAAATATAAGTAGTGTGGTCCATCTTCATGGCAATATGGTATATTATGAGCTTCCTAAAGCAGCAGTGGAGTTTGTTTTCTCAGCAACCTGTGTAGTAGCAACATCTCTAGATCTTCTCTTTTCTGTGTGATCAATGCTAGGAAGAATGGAGCAAGTATGCAAGCACATTAAAACTTTCAGACAACAGATCTTTTCTTATCTATATCACACCAGGATGAGGATTTAAAGGGTCAATTGTCAAATATTATGGCATGGCCCAGATTTGTGGATCAATGGCATGTATCCAGTGTTGAAGAATCAGCTGAAACAAGAAGGGAGATATCCAAACCTTTCTTTCATCATAATTGTGACATGATGCAACATACTCCACCCTATTGTAGCAGCATAGAAACACATTTAGAGTAGCATATAAACAAGTTTAGAACGTGCCATTAATAGGTCTACTTGTCCCAGCCACTTATTTGGCAACCCTCTCATCACATTACAGTAGTGTTTCTAGATCTAAGTTAATGGTTACAACAGGTTTTTTGAGGCAATTTTGGGAGGTCATTTTGACAGGCCTTTTGGGTAGTGTTCAGATTGTGGAGGGATACAACAAAAATACCAAACCACAAATTAGCATGGGCATGGGCATGCTCACAAATGCAAAAAAATAAGATCAACAACAATATTTGTGGATCAATGGCATCTATCCAGTGTTGAAGAATCAGCTGAAACAAGAAGGAAGATATCCAAACCTTTCTTTCATTTCAATTGTGACATGATGCAACATAGTCCACCCTTTTGTAGCAACATAGAAACATGTTTAGAGTAGCATATCAACAAGCTTAGAATGTGCCATTACCAGGTCTACCTATCCCAGCCACTTAATTGGCAGCCCCCTCATCACATTACAGCAGTGTTTCTAGATCTAAGTTAATGGTTACAATAGGATTTTTGACGCACTTTTGGGAGTTCATTTTGAGAGGCCTTTTGCGTAGAATCTAGCTTGTGGAGGGATACAACAAAAATAGCAAATCACAAATCAGCATGGGCGTGGCCATGCTCACAAATGCAAAAAAATAACAATCACAAATCGAGCTATACTTCCGCTTCCATCATTCAAGGGATCATTTAATTAATAATATTTGTCTTTCCCATATCCTATATCTTTAAGGTGGCCTGTTCCTAGGAAACAGTCTCCAAACTTGTGAAATGACATGGGCATGACTCGATCAGTACTGTAGAAGGCGTCCTCCACACCATCCCCATGATGAATATCAATATCAATATAAAGCACTCACTGACATATTGAAAAGGAAAATGAGCATTACTGTCTATTAAACAATCATGAAATTGTGTGTAGTTTAATCACTTACAAGTTACATCCACAGGTATTTCACACATACAAATAAAAAGAGAGGTGTGCACAGAACTTTAGAAGCCAGGATAAGAGCAATAAAAAAAAAGTAGAATTAACCCAGGCTTTTAGATAATAACTTTTTCAGAAATAAATTAAATGACACTGTGCAAGCCCATTTTCATAGACCTGTGATACTTATATATTTGTATTAGAACCAGATTAAGTTGTGCTCAAAACAAAAGGGTTGCATGCAGTAATAGCCCAACAATTAGTATTAATTTATGGAATTTATGTCAGTTGACCTATTTCACTTCAGGACACAATGATCGACAATACACAATACATTAAACATGGCTTATTTGGTAGAGTTGTTCTTACCTGAAGGTCTTAGCATGAATTTATGGGATTGACCAATTGATATTGTTGTAGGACAAATTGGTGAGATTGGATACATGACCTTAAAAAAACATTTCTTCGTAGTAATCTACAATTCTTTGATGGCAGCATGCAAGCAGTTGGAAAAAATGTGTACTCGACCTGAGTGGGTGAAGATAAAAACCAGGACAACCATCAGTCCAAGATAATTTCACAAAGAAAATATGAAGTGAGCATGTACTAAATATTATGAGCATATGTACATATAATGAAAAAGATGGTGTATCCCATATGTAATTCTAATAAGAAAGAGTGGTTTACAAGTAATGGCTACCAAAATCAATGAGTGTATCTTACCATGGAAGCATTGAGGTTGAAGGCATTGCAGCATCTACCCACGTAAATTAAAAAAGGCAATGGGAACCTAAAGATAGGAAATAAATTTTTAAATATTGAGATATATTGTAGAGAAGAAACTAATTTTCAAAGTAAAGGAAGTGAAAAAGGAAGTAGAATCCTGTAACAAGAGAGAAAAACCGCGTACCCATATGTAGACCTTCATGAATGGCTGGAAAGGGAGGCATAGATGTTAAGCGTGTTTTTTGTATTATTCTGTGATGTTGAATTTGAGCTGCAATACATGTAATGTAAGAGGGACAAATAAAGTATTTTTTTGTTTCTTCTTGTATAAAATGGACAAATAGCACGGAAAAGAAAAGTAGATAGGACAATACCTTTTAGTTTGGAGTTGGATGCTTTGCATGCCAGAAAGGAAGCTTGCATTGACGGGAACAGGAGATGACAAGTATAGATGAAGCAGCTGTACTAGTAAATTAAAAAATTGAATAACAAATTGTTGCAACAGTTATTTACTTACAAACCATATACTCTCTTATGGAGAGTATTTTGAAACAATTTGAGTATTGCGAATATTTGAAACAAACTGAATGTACAAATAGTATACTTGTAGTAGAAGTTAAAAAATGGGCAACAAATTTACTTTCAAACAAAGTATAGGGACACCATGGGAAAAAAATAGACATAGGTATGAAGTCAAGAAGTACAAGCTAAATATACACATGGGATAAATGTACAATAGAACTTAAGAATTTAGTATATATTGTGAACTGTTTCTATGTACATATAGTATAGTGTGAACTATTTCTCTGATCATAAGAGAGTATTTGAAACGAAATGAGAATTGTGAATATTTGAAACCAATTTAATGTACAAACAGTCTAAATTGAGTAGAAGTAACAAATGGACAACATATTTACTTTGAAACCAAGTATAGGGACTCCATGGGAAAAAGAATATACATATGTGTAATGACAAGAAGTAGAAGCTAAATATATACATGGATTAAATGTACAACAGAAGTTAAGAACTTAGTATATTGTGAACTGTTTCTATGAGAAGTGCATTACATGCAAGTAGAAGGGAAATATAATAAATGTACATGTACTGTGGTAGTAGTGGAAGCATGTAATATGTACAATGTTTTTGCATTCCATGTGTGAAAAAGACTAATACATTTATTCAATTAAAGCATAGGTTATGGAAAATGTAGTACATACAAGTGAAGGGTAGTAATGGAAACTGAAGAACGTCTGGGAATCAAAGAAGAAGGGTTGTTGGGTTGTAAGGAGAGGGAAAAGGGAACTGCAAGCAAGGAAGAGGCTTTAGTCACAAATGCAAGAGCGATTATGGCAACGACAACACCATGTAATGTTTATGTATTGAGCAAGACAAGGGTGGTGGGATACTAAGTCTTTGAGGATCTTGCGCATGGTGTCCCTTTCATGCATATGGATCATGCGTTGAAGGAAGACTCTTATTTATGAGAGAAGCTTAATAGTAGGGTGAATCGGATTCAGTGGGATGTTTGAAGTCGATTGGAAGCATGCTTCGATTTGTTGTAGCGATGCTTGTTGTTTCCTGATCTGCTTGCAGAAGTCGGCAAGGGTGTTCAGGTATTGCATGTCCATGTTTGTTGTCGAAGAGCTAGGAAGAAAGAAAACCGAGTCATTAAAAGCTTAACATGTTCAAATAATATAGAGTAAAGGAAGGCACATTTTTTTTTTGTAATTGAATTGCTATACTAACAGTTTTTTTTCATAATAGCGAATAATAAAAGCAATAACATATTCACATCATAGATGAAAGGGAAAAAAGTTAAAAATTGTGTAATGGACATTTTGCTGTTATATTGCAGAGAGAAAAGAATGTTGTAAGTGTAATGTTATGGTAGATTCAAGTAGATAAAACAAAATGAAGTTAAGATGTTGGAAGCAAATGAACAAAAATATATGCATGAGTGCAAGAGTGTTTTTTTGGGCGGTGGATGGGGGGAGGGAAGAAGCTGAGGTTGTTTTGTTTTGGTATTTAGCAAGAGAAAAGTGATAGCATTTGTTTTTATGGTGTTGTTTGTTTATTATTTTCTGTGTAACTGAGAAGAGATGTGGGAAGCAATGCATGGGTGTAAGCATATGTGAGAAACTATGTTAAGCAACGTGTGGTGGAATTGATCTGGAGGCAATTAAAGTTTCTTCTTGTTTTCTTCATTGGACAGAAGGGATATCCTTCATACGTGCATAACGAGCAAAAGAAAAAGATGGAATTATGCATAGGTCAGTGAGTTGTCTAACTCTTGAAACTGCAGTAAATGTTAGCACTTGTCGATCAATGTTTCCTATGTCGATTGTTGCCTTCTGTAAGGTCATTCATTGTGATTTGTGGATTGTTAAACCCCAGGTCATGCGAAGGGGAAGTTTTCTACGAGAACCTCTTGTTAAAGGGAGGATCGAGATGTAGGTAGGGTTAGAAGCATCCCATGGTGTGCATTTGTAGTTGACAAAGTCAACAACAACAAACAAAGGAAGCATAGGTGGAGTAATGGCGGTGTTGTACAAGATTGAAACAACTTGACCAAGAGCACCATTAACAAGACCTGCCTCAACCCAAAGGTTTTTTGTAAGCATAACTTGTTGACCAACGGCAAGGAGTACGACCATATCTAATTGTTCATCTTCTGGTGCAAGCAGTAGTGTTTTTTTCCTAACTTCTGTGGAACATAATGCAATCGGGACATTTAGTTGTTTAAGCATTTGTTTATTGTGTAAGGCAACATAATTGTTAGTTGAGAACAAATGGGTGGATTGATCAAATACATGGTTCTCGATTTGAGAGAGGGAAGAGGATGTCCTTGACATAAGAAGGGTCCAATCGGTAATACTTGGTGTTGCATTCCTAATATTGAGGAGAAGTTGGCAGAACTGAATCTGAGAAGGGTCATCTCCTTGTTGACGAAAAACCGTTGAGAGGGTTATGAATGTGTCAAAGGTATACCAAAGTGTGTTTTCACGTGATGCTCCTACATACATGGGGATATCTTTGACAAGTGGAAGTTGACCAAGGTCACCTATGAGGATGATAGAGCGACCTCCAAAAGGGCAAGTTCGATGGGAAGGGAACACTTCCCGAAGATGAGAGTCAATGTTGGATAAGAGCTTTGGTCCAATGAAACTCATCTCATCAATTAGCACATAACGTATATGGAGGAGTCGTTCTTGGAGGTTTGCAAGGGCTTGGCCCTCAAGAGGAAGCATAGTATTTATTGGTATCCAAAGGGCAGAATGTATTGTAAGGGAATTTATGTTAAATGCTGCGACGCCAGTTGGAGCAAGTAGGAGAAGAGGGGATGAGTTATTTGTAGATGATGAAAAGAAGTCAGCTTGCAAGCATCCAATTAAGTAAGATTTCTCTGTGCCTGTAGTTCCTTGGATGACCATATGTAATGGTTTTGTGGTAGTGTGTTGTGTGTAGTGGGACATAATAATTTCAAAGGCTATGCGTTGTGTTGGAGAAGGTTGTAGTTTTGCTTGGTTCGATGAGCAGTTCAAGTCAAGAAATGAGATGGCCGAGTTTTGCAAGTGTAAAGGTATGTGTGTGTGGCCCCAATTGTGATTGGTGTCAAAGTCATGATGACCAAGCATGTCAAGATCATCAAGTTGTAGGTTGTTTCCAGGGTGGAGTTGAGAGAGGAGTTTCCATTCTGACATGTTGATAGAGGAGGGAGGATGAACTTCATGAGGGGGAGGTGTATCAACAAAAATAGTTGGAGGGGGCAAAGGGTGTCATTCAACATGCCAGGCATTGTAGCTCCCACGAAAGGATTCCCATGTAGAGACAACTCCCAAGTCTGAGGAGCCAATATCTTTTGGCACATCATGGAAAGGTTTGTACAGGAGGAGTTCACTCCAACAGAAATTGACATAAAGAGGAGAGGTGGAAGGAAGGATGTCAAGGAAACGAGGAAGGACATGCACGATCTTGGTCAGTTTGTGGGGCTTCCATTGACATTTTTTTCTACGTGCAGAGAAGGACCAAGGGTGGGAAGCTTCGAGAAGAGGCAAGTGTTCAAGTGAAGGGGGTCTTTGCATGTATGCAGAAATGAAGTTGGTTGGTGGGGGAGTGTAGGGGAGGTTTGGTGAGACACGTTTGAAAACGGTTTGGGAAGTGTTCAGGGAAACAAATGTACTACTGCAAAGAGTCAAGGGAAGTTTTTGTAGCATATGGCAGGTTTCTTGTGCTCCAATGTCTCGATCAGCCACGGTTTCAGACAATAGTTTCCAGATAGGTAATAAGATTCCCTCTTCTGCAGGGGAAACATGTGCAATATGTGTTAGAATGTCATGGTAGCTCTTAAATTTGTTCTCTACTTTCGAAGCATACTTTGAAATGTATGAGAGGACAGCATGACGAGAGATCACAGGCTGGCAATCAACATTAGCTCTCCATACTGAGAGCATAAGAGGGTTGTGTACGTTTAAAAGCTATCATTTCTAGCAGGGATATTTTTTTTTGGCCAGAGTTGTCAATGAACATAGAAGATGTTTCCCACAGTTCAAAGGGGAAACCATAGCGGAAAATGAGGGTTGTGCCCTTTTTGCGAATACAAGAGGATTCATTGCATTTTGTGTGGCATTGCACAGAATTGACAAGGGTTTCATAGTCGTCATTTTGGTTTCCTTCACGTATGGAGGATGCCGTAAGTGTGCAAGGGTCTTGGTGAGATGCTCGATGGAAGGCGGAGACACAAAGGTGCGTGGGACGAGGGTTCCATGCTGTTAAGAAGCTGTCAAAGTATGTTTTTGCAGTATCAACAGTGAGGGGATCATTCCAATCAAGGATTTCCATATTGGGTGCGTCCTCCAACCAAAGGAATCCATGTATATGAGTAGAACCTCAATTTTGTCATTCATACCTATATTAAGAAGGGAAGGAAAAACAAAACACAAATTTAGGAAAAAATTCGAAATGTCAAGCAGTAAAAGGAAATAAAATGCAAAGAGTGAGAGGAACAAACCTGCACCAGTAATCTTTTGTTTGGAATGTGTGTAGCAGGACCTCTTTAAGGAAGATGGTGAATCCATGGTGCATATATAGAGATGTAGTATGTGGATTGGTTATAATGTTATGAATTCTCCATTGGAATTGTGAAGGCAATGAAGTGGGAGGATGGGGAGGCATGAGCATGTGAAGGTCATGCCATTTGGTGTCAGCTGCACTGAGGGTAAAAAAAAGGGTTGGGATACCAAGTTGGGTGATCATATCACATAGCTCACCTCGTCTTTTGTTCCAGAAAGAGAGGGTGCCATGTAGATCAAAGCCAAAATGCATGGCATGATCAGCAACACGAGAATCTGGCATCTGGCTGAGTTGTGTGTGCAAATCCGAGACAGTTGCGGGGATGGTGTCTGCTAGGTTGCGTTTAACAAAAACAGCTGCAGTGGCTTGGCTATGATGGTGCATCATAAGGTTGTACAAGTAGTAGTGGAACCGAGGGTGTTGGGAAAACCTATTATCATGGAATCAGATAAGGTGCAAAGCATATTCCTGCATGGTGACTTCGTAAAGACGAGGTTGTTTTAGCATGGGAACCCCTGTGGGAAATAGCGTTGGGAATGCAATTAAGAGGAGCCCTTCCGTATAGTATTCATTTATTGTAGAAAGACCAATGGAGGGCCAATCAATTGATGTTGAAGGGGTGGTAGGGGTTGTAGATGAAAACCGCCTAATTTCTTTAGTCTTAGTACAAGAATCTGGGAGTGAAAAAACAAAGGACGAGCTTCAATGCTTATTGGAATTGGCATTGAAGGTGTTGGATCATCAGTAGTGGGTGAGGGTAGTTGGAGGTCAGGCCCAAGGGTTGTGGCATGGAGAAGAAGGGAGGACACATCTATGGGTTCAATTGGAAAAACATGCAATGCTTGGAGGTCAAGGTGGACATCCTTGTAATATGGGTCATTGAAAATTTTGAATTCCATTGCAGCTAGAACATTTGAACAACTAACAATCAATTCATAAGGCTTGTTTGCAACATTGAATTTGCGAACAACACGGATGTCCAAGTTTGCTAAGAGACGTGGAAGAGAGGTGGCTATTGTGGAGATATCTTGTGGGAAGCTAATAGTATGGACAAAGTATTTGTATTGGCCACCACATGCATGCGTAACTTGAAGTATTCGATTGACTCGGGCAATTAGCATTTCTTCTATTTGATTCAGGAGTGCAAATTCAATTGGTTGGTTTCCAGGATCCATGTTGTTATCTGTGGAGAAGCGATGGCCATGTCGCTCATTATTACATCGAGAGCATGTATAGATTCCATTTGAAAACTTTGTTTTCATATTTGGATATGATTCCTTGCATATGGAGCAAACATGAAGTGGGTGGAGGCGAGAAATTCGATTAAGAAAGCAAGCGTGGCCATCTGGCAAGGGGGTGGTTGGAGGTGGGGGTGTAGTGGATGTGTGCATTGGGGTAGGGTTGATTGAAGCATTGATGTTTCCATGCCTAGATTAATAAATAAGACGTCTCTACGCATTTTGGTGGTCCTTTGTTTGGCTATAAAGAAGCCTTCTACATGCATTTATTTGGTCACGTGCACTATTGGGCAACATAGGTTGTTGAAGAGGAGTTTGCCTTGAACCTGGAGGAGACATTGATGGGAATTTCAAATGTTATAAATGTGTTATTGTAAGAAAAAGTCGAAGCATGTACATTAAAAGCAAGATATGCAAAGTACAAATAAGAAGGTATGTCTACATATAGAAAATAACGCATTGCGAAAGTTTTTGCAAGAAAGAAGGTATAAAGCACTTTTGTGATGTATGTGGAGCATGTATGTATGTGAAAAGCAACCAAGGAGCAGCATAGTAGAAAAAATAAATCCACATATATGACATAATAAACATTGTATACATGTAAGAAAACGTGAAATGTTGCATGGACACATATGTATGGCGTGCTTTAAAAAAAACACGTAATGTATACGATAACACATATGTCATGTGAGCACAAAATATATAGTAGCTAATTACATTGCAGATCTTTGTAAAAAGACAGGAAAGTAAGGAAAAAGTCTATATACAAGAAATGAAGGAAGGAAAGCGGGCGGGAATATAGTGATCATGATGAAGTGGAAGAAACATAATTGGGTCGAGATGAGGTGGAATGCATTTGGAGAGATGGGATGGTGTATTGTGGGGTACGATGTGTCGAATATATGGAGGTAGAAGAAAGGAGTGAGGGAAGAGTAAGATGTGGGAGGGTGAGTAAAAGTGGTGGTTGGAATAGTCGAGGGTGGAGTGTATGAAGGGGAGGTTAGAGACGGCATGCAATAGGATGGCTTTGAGTAGTGAGTGCGGATATTTCTTCAAGGAGCTTGGTTGATGCAGCAGCATAAGGAAGCTCTTCAGAATTGACAATGGTTGTATTCAAGCATGTACTGGAGTTTAAAGTCTCTGTCTTAATGGACAAGGTGAACAGGTATTGTCAAAACCCCAAAATTTTTGAAAAATTTAAAATTTTGAAAATACATAAAATTATTGATAATGCGGTCTGCTAACAGCTACAGTTGTCTATAAATTATTTGGTTAACAGATTTGTTAATACATAATCTGAATTAAGTACAAGGTTAAGTTCAACTTGTATAATAATTTCTTTTTTTAGTTTGCTAATGACTTTTAATTTGCGACAAGTAGGTGGAACTGTCTTGGATTCTGGGGCTTACTTAGCATTTGAGATAACGCAGAAAGTTTACTTGTTCTCATAGGTTTACAGGTAAGAAAGATCGTGTAACACCTATCAATTTTCATAAAGCATTCAGATATAATTTTATTTGCAAAAGTAATTAGCTTGGTAAATAAGCTATTACAACTTCAACTACTTGGATGAGGTAAAGCAAGCAGTTTGTTTCTTCCATCTATAATGTTAATGATATATGTAAATAAGAGTTTCTATCTTGAATGTAATTAGCGACAGTTATTATTTCTCTGGTTCACATCCTATAATCTTTGTCGTAAGTCAAATCCACCTAGAATGCATAACCTATACTGCTGTAAGGTTTGCTCTAACAGTAAAATACATTATCGACTTAATAAGATTAGTATAAGCGATTACTAGTTATTCATCTTCTGTAAAGTAGATTTATGTCCATTAGGTTCTAAACATTGTAGTACAATACTAAGTCTTAAGATCATAGAGTTTAGTGGGGTGATTCCACTCCAGTTTTCTTACTTTATTGTATAGTACTTGTTTTTGGATCACGCCTTTGATCACAACTTCTAACTTAAGTCAATTCTTCAAGATAGATTGCTTTAACATCTCCTGCAAGTACTTAGACAGTACTAAAAGGTTGTATTACTAATAAAAAATGAAATAGCTTAAATACTTCATAAGGTTAGTAAATAGCCAAAAGACATTAAACTTTGTTGAACTAACTATGTATATGATTTATAGTCATCATCCGAGAATTTGTCACTCACTGATCTAAATTCTATGATATTCAACTATACCTACACAAATCATCTTGTTTATAAAGCCTTTAAAACTTACCAATAGTTTTGGTTTAAAGACAGCTAGGGTTTATAAAGTTCATGTTTCCAATTAAAATTATGTCCTTAAACAAATTTAAGTCACAACATAAATTTTGGTGACAACGTAATTAGATATGCAAAGTTATTAATAAGGCTTTATTATCATAGTTTGGCTAGAAGATCAAGAATAACATTTTCTTTACATCTCCTAAATATCATAAGATTTACGTTATTAACCTAGCTTTGATAGCTTAAGGCTTAATGACGGTTGTAACTATACTATTTATTGTATTACCAAATGGTCTATTCATTAGTGAAGAACTAAATCTTTTCATGCATAAATATGCTTGGGACAAAAATATTGATTTATGATATTACAACCATTAAATGATTTTCAACAAGCTTAATGTGAAATAATATAAAACTATATAGTTTATAACTAAAGTTTTCAAACATAAATAATTTGAAAAGTAAACATATGACATATCATGGATATGTTTTAACATGAGAATTACTTTGGCATGGATAAAGTTTATGAGGTTTGATGATTTCATGGTTAACCATAAGCTTGATAGAATTTATGTTAATCTGCATTGTGTATTCTATAACTTTACAATGGTGAAAGGTCATGGCGTTAGTCCATTTCCATGATGAAACTGCGAATAATGTTGAATATAATAAAGGCTTTCAATAGTTTGTAGCATGCATTCGTTGGTTGACTCCGGGACAACGTGGAACCTTGTAAAATGATTGCTATACCTTATGATTGAATGAAAAATCATTTGAATAATAGAATATTGGATTGCATGCAGGGACTATATAAAATACCCACTTCATGGTAGATTATCTACGTGAACACGTGGTTCTTCCTGGTCCAAGCATTGAGATGATAAAAGGGTTTACGAACCCTAGTCCTGGTCATTTTACTCTGTCGTTTTCGGGCCTCCGGGCTGCTCTGCTACTGTGTCTTGGCCGCCATGTGAACTCTGTGTCCTATTGTGAAGTTTAGTCCTCCTTTAACACCCTTTCTTCAAGCCTACACCGTGAATTCGTACTACAATGGTTGAGGAGAGCCGTGTCACTTATTTCAGTTTACATTATGTGTAGTTTTATTTTTGGGATTATTCATCCAAAGCTTGGTTGTGAGGATAGCTTACAGGTCTGTAAGTTTATCTCAGCATCAAAAGACTTAAGAGTCGTGACTCTAACCTTTGGTTTGGTCTGTCATAGGGTTTCTGGTAGTGTGGGTTCTCAGGCTCGTAAGGGTGGTGACAGTGCGTGCTTCTCTACCCATTTTTTGCTTGGGCGTCATTCTTTTCCTTTGGCTACTACTAGCTGTGGTTTACCTCATTTAACCTACCTCTGTCACGAAAGGGATGAAGGGTTTGCTGTTCGTTTTTTTGGTGGTGGCACTCCTGTTCATGGGTGGCCACATTACTTTCACTCCCAAGTAAATAAAATTCTTAATAAGTTTTTAAAAGCTATTTTTAGCTCCATTGTGATTTAAATAATAGTATTAATGTTTGTGGGATAACTTTGCAGGTGACAGATACATCTTCCTTCGCAACTGGTGCAAACGCATGGTCAATTTCCTGCTCACGAGTAAGCCTTGGTTATCCCATGGCAGTTCATCCTTGTGCAATTCCTTATGGAACATTTTTGGTTGGTCACCGTGGCCTGCAAAAGACCCTCGTGGTTAGCTTGTTCAGTTTGTTTTGTTTAACAAACCCTTGAGTCTATCAGGGTTTCTGGCTTATGCCGTGACTTGTAAGATTTTGTTTTACTGGTTATATGTACAGTTTTGTAAAGAGTGGTAAATGACCTATCAAACCGTCCTCTGTATATTCTTAGGTGAAGGGATGTACCCTCTTGAGCTCAGACTTGGTTAAATGAAGCTCTGGAAGTAATTTTGGAATATTAGGGTTTCACCCTAACTCGATTGTGTAAAGATATTTTACTGTTTTTAAATATCTTCTATTTATTACAATATTTGTTAATAAGATCGGTTAATCGAGCAAGTTTAAGTTCTGTTAGTAATCCTGTATGTAATTACTTTCTTAAATTATTCTGAAAGTTAATTAAATAATACATGTTAAAATAACTTTATGTTATAGGTAGGAGTATTTATACTTTCATTAATATTTTCTTCTCTATCCTTATAGGATTGTAATAATTATTTCATGGATGATATCTTCAGAAAACTAAGTAATCCAATTCTTTGGATTTGAACTTATTTAATTATATTGTTATACTTTTAAAGTACAGGGTTTATGCTATCAGATATGATGTTGTAATGTAATACTATATTTTATACTGTTTTATCTTATGAGGGTTTCAACCCTGTTAATTATTTTATAATTGTTTTGTGTTTAGTTCAATTGAATTTAATTTGTTCATAAATAAATACTATTTTAACCTTGCACTTAGTCTCTTTTGTAAGTGTATAGATGAGATTTTGTTAATATCTCATTGTTATACTATTATGATTACTATAGCTAATTTAATTATAAATAAAAATACTATACTAGGAATATCCTATTTAAATATGAACATTAGTAGAAATTGCTAAGCAATAAGTATAATAAAATAACTCTGTAAGAACAAATAACTTAGTTCTTTCTTCGTGGAAATAAAGAGTATTTGTTTAAATTGAATCTTTTCCTAGGTGATAGGTTACTAATTCCAGATTGCAGAAGTACAGTTTGAATAAGATAAATAACTTGTTTACAATAATCAACATAAACAAAATAAACTTACAGTTTTTTTTTTGAAAAGTATTATGTATTCTTCTTAGCTAGCATTCTTAATTCAATTAGTTTATCATTAGAATTTAATCAGGTTACCTATCCTTACTTACAGTTTAGATTGTTGCAAGTAAAATAGCTATCATAATAGGAAAAGAAATGAACTAACAGAGCTGTATTGGCATCTTTACTTAACCTAAATATTAAGCATTCAACTGATATTTCTCTTCCTTCTGTTTCAGTATAGATATAATGTTTACAGAAGTAGGTACTGTGTATAAGAATGAATCACATACTTGAACATACTACTGTTAGTAAATAATATGATTTCTCTTTCTTTTCTAATATTCTAACATACATAGTCTAGATCTGACAACTACTCTATGAACAGATTAATATTCCTTCTAGAAAAACAACTATCTACTGAAATAAAACATTTCAATATTCAAAACAAACATTTCATTTCATATTTCCATCATACTTCATTCATTTAAATACACTACATGTGCTAGAGTACGATCTGGATTACTCCAGATGGGGAAAAACACAGGTAGGATTTATTTTTCATCAAAGAATAGATTCAGCATTAAACAACGAAGAGATTTCACACTTAACAATTTACATTATAACCTATAATCATTCATTATTTGTTCACACACAGATATAAACTTTAACACAGAACTTAAAAGATAGAAGAACCTGTTCTTAAAGCTGGATGACAACAGCAATGGGAGGTTGTTCCTCCCTACCAACTCCTGGAGAGCGCTCAAACAACGACTTATCAAGACCCCCGAGCCTGTTCTAGTCTCCTTGGCTAGAACTAGGTGGAGCAAACAACAAGTACTAGTCAAAAGACTCAATACCAACTCTGCACACTACAGTAAGATCTTTCAGCTGCAAAGTTGTACCAGATCACTGTCCTACAGTTTACCCCTCAAACACCTTCCTCAAAATTTCCATTCCCAAGGAATTCCTTGAAGTGCATTCACCTGAATGATTCTTCTCTTGGAATGAGCAGCCTCAGCTCTCTTCATTGGGTACTTTTTATTAAGATTGCCTAGGTCTTTTTGTGTTAGTTGTCATTAATCGAGCCACCTGCTCTGATCCCACTTTCTTCGGGGATCATGACCCCAAATGTAGGGAGGTTGCCACCTGCAACATAAGAAGTGTTTGAGAGTGCTACCACTTGTCTTTTTTCTCTCCACCTAGTCTTCTCCACCAACTTGACCAGTAACACTCTTTTTAACAGCTCTCCCAAACTGTTGTCTCCACTTTTATTTATTTAAAATTAAAATATTCAAAATTACATTCCACATTCTTGACTCTGCTGAGTCATCAGTTTCAACTTAGCATTAAATTTAAAATAATGTCTTAGAATAAAATCAAAATAAGATAACATTATTTTACAAAATTGGGGCATGTGACAGACACACCCCCTTAGAATATAACATCGTCCTCGATGTTATTTATTCTTCATCCTCTGAAGTCCCCTAGAACAGAATTGGATATGCATCTCGCATTTTACTTTCCAATTCCCAGGTGGCTTCGTCAGGACTAAGGTGCTTCCATTGCACCTTCACCTGTCCAATGGTGCGGTTTCGAAGTGTAATTTCCCTCCTCCTGAGGATACAGTCCAGTTCCACTAGAAATTCTTCTTCTGGTTCCACCTGTACAACATTCCAGTTAACAACATGAGTAGTATCATGAACATATTTCTTTAAAACTAAAATGTGAAAAACATTATGTACTCTTAATTTAGGTGGTAATGCTAATTGATAAGCTAGTTGTCCAATCCTAGACAAAATTTCAAATGGGCCACAATAACGAGGTGCCAGTTTTGCACTACTACCCAATCTTAGAGAGCTCTTTTTGGGTCTTACCTTGATGAACACATGTTCACCTACCTGAAACTCCTTTGGAGTTCTTTTTAAGTCTGCTTGACTTTTCTGTCGATCCTGTGCTACTTTAAGATTTCCCTGCACTTGTTTCACAATTTCTTCCATTTATTTCAACAGTTCTGGACCTAATACCAATCTATCTACTGGATTACTCCAAGAGATATGAGTATTACATTTCCTTCCATATAAAATTTCAAACGGACTAAATCTAGCTGATGTCTGATAATTATTATTATAAGGAAATTCTGCTAGATGTAAATAGTCCTCCCATTTACCACGCTGGTCTTTTGCATACATTCTCAATAAATCTTCCAGTACCTGGTTTACCCTTTCAGTTTGTCCATTTGTTTGAGGATGGAAAAAAGTACTGAAATTTAATGTAGTGTTTAACCCTTTAAACAAGGACTTCCAAAATTTTTCGGTAAACTTAGGATCTCTATCTGAGATTATAACTTTTGGTACTCCATGTAATCGAAAAATATGTTTTAGGAAAATATCAACTATGTTGGCAGATTTATAAGTAGTTTTAACAGGTATAAAGTGAGCTCCTTTTCTTAACTTATCAACTACTACCATAATAGAATCATTTTGATTTTGATTTTTAGGTAATTCAGTAATGAAATCTAGACTAATCACCTCCCATTTCCAGCTAGGGATGGGTAATGGCTGTAGCAAACCAGCTGGGTGTTGGTGTTCAGTTTTCACCTGTTGACATTCTAAAAACCTTGCAATATATTCAGGTACTTTAGTTTTCATATTCGGCCCGAAATACTCTTTTCTTAACATGGTTATATTCTTTTGGTAACCTCAATGACTTGAATATGGTGTTTTATGAATTTCATCCAGAATTAATAGCTTGACTTTAGGCACGTTAGGTACATGCAGTTTATCTTTATACAGTAAAAATTATTTTTCATTTAAACTGTAACCTTTTATTAAATTTTTTGTTGGATTTTCTTTAGCTTTAGCTTGCAAATTCTGGTAAATTTCATCTTGTTTTATTCCTTCTTTAAGTTGTTCATCTAAGTCTGAAACATAAGTGCTGATTGCTGCTGCAAAATTCAGCCTTGCGTTCCTACTTAATGCATTAGCAACTTTATTTTCTTTACCTTTTATATGTTGGATTTCAAAATCATACTTACTTAAAAAAATCTAACCACCTAGCTTGTCTGGCATTTAAATTAGGCTGATCTAAAAGATACTTCAATCCTTTATTATCAGTCATCAAAACAATTTTTCTGCCAATTAGGTGATGTCACCACATCTTTAAGGCGTGTATTACAACTGCCAGTTACAGATCATATGTTGCATAATTCTTTTCGTGAACTTTTAACTTTCTAGACTCATAGGCAATAACATGCCCTTCTTGAGTCAGAACAATGCCTAAGCCATCATTATAGGCATCAGTGCACACTACAAATTCTTAATTAGAATCTGCTATTCTTAAAATAGGAGCGCTAGTTAATAAAGTTTTTAATTTTTTAAAGCTTTCTTCACATTTCTGATTTCAGTCGAATTTATTTCCTTTCTTCTCCAAGGAAGTTATCGGATTTTCTATCCTCGAAAAGCCTTCGATGAACCTATAGTAGTAACCGGTAATGCCCATGAAAGACCTAACATCTGTCACATCCTTAGGAACCGGCCAATCTTCGATTGCCCGTATCTTTTCAGGATCTATGAAAATTCCTTCCTTGGTCACTACGTGACCTAAATACTGAAACCTATCCTTAAATAAATCACACTTGCTAAACTTTGCGAAGAGTTGATGTTCTCGCAACTCTTGCAAAACGATTTTTAGATGTTCTTTATGTTCTTCATCAGTTTTTGAATAGATTAGAATGTCATCGATAAACATGACCAAAAACTTATCTAAATACTTATGTATTATGTTGTTCATTAAACACATGAAGAAAGTTGGGGCATTAGTAAGCCCGGATGACAATATGACAAATTCGTAATGACCATATCTTGTTCTGAAAGCGGTCTTAAAGATGTTTTCATCTTTAATCCTCACTTGATGATATCCATACCTTAAATATATTTTTGAAAACATCGTGGCTCCATGTAGTTGATCAAACAGATCATCTATGCGGAGCAACGGATATTGATTTTTTATGGTCATCTTGTTTAGCTGACGGTAGTATATGCAAAGTCACATAGTTCTGTCCTTCTTATTGACAAAGATGGCAGGTTCCCCCCAAGGAGACACACTTGGTCGAATATAATTTTTATCAATTAACTCTTTTAATTACGATTTTAATTCATTAAGTTCCAATATGTTCATTCAATAAGGGGCCTTTGAGCTAGGTACTGCACCCGGTACCAGCTCAATGGTGAAATCCAATTCCCTTTTCAGAGGTAACCCTGGAATTTCTTCTGGGAATACATCAACATATTCTTTTAAGACTGGGATGTCTTCCACTTTTAACTTATCTGTTTTAGTTTTACTTTCCTCATCAGTAATTGTTACTGTGTAAGATTTACATCCTTTCCTAACAGCTCTTTTAAGTTGTAAAGTAGAAATCTGCCTTACAGTAGTTTTTTTAGGAATTCCTTTAACACTTACTGGTTTTTCATCAATGTTTAAACATGTGAAAGTTTTATCATAACAATTTAGAATTACTCTATGTTGTTCTAACCAGTCCATACCAATTAGAAAATCATAAGAGCTAACTGGCAAAACATTAAGTTTAACAACAGTTTCAAATTTATCCATAACCAATGCACATTCTTTCACAAAACGGGTAACTTTTCTTTTAGCACCAATGGCTAACTGAACTAACCATGAATTCTCAAACTTATCAACAGATAACTTACTTTTTTCTACTATCTGAGGTGCAATATAAATAAGACTAGCTCCTAGATCAATCAAAATAGTGACAAGGGTATGTTTAATCATACCTTCTACTTCCACCATGGAAGTTTGATATTCAGCTTGTCGGTTCTCCAAGGCTGTGTTGATTCTGGGCATGCTCCTTACTAGTTCCCCAACGATCATCTCCTCTTGTATAGTATGAATATTGCTAACAGTCTTCTTCTGGTTTGGACAGACTGAAGCATAGTGTGGGCCATTACATTCCCAGCACTTGACAGGCTCTTTACGCTCAAAATTCTTGGTAAAGTTTCCATGATTATTTGCAGTTTCCTTACCTTTATAATTTTTCTGATGGTTGGGTGTACTTTTCCTATTCCCTTGGAAATTCTTGTTATTAGAATAGTTTTTGGCCTTATTGTTCATAGAATTTCTATTAGGCACAAAATCCTTCTTCTTAGATTCAAACTGATTATTATTTTTCTTAGCCTTCCAGTTGGCCAAGCTTTCTTTCTTCTGATTCTACTCAAAACAAAAATTAGATTTTATCATAGCTTCCTCCAAGGTCTTTGGGTTATCATATTCAATTCAATATTTAATATGATAAGGTAGACAGCTAAGGAATCGTTGTACCTTTGGTTTCTCATCTACAAGATATGGTACATACCTAAGTAGACTTAAGAATTTGCTGTTCAAATCCTTCATTGTCCTTGAACCTAATTTCATTTCATAAAACTCTTTGGCTCTCTTCTCATAATATTTCTCAGACAAGAATTTCTTTTTGAAATACCTCTTAAAGGTACTCCAGTTAACTTCTTTCTCTTTTATACCCTTATCTCTCTTCAAGTTTTGCCACCAAATGTCAGCCTTTCCTGAGAGGTTATATATAGCCATCCTAGCCTTTAACTAGTTAGAATAATTATATATTTGGAAGTACTTCTTCATCTCAGATAATCAGGATTCAGCTTCCTCCCCCTTCTCAGTCTCTCCATTAAAAGTTGGTGGTTTTATCTTTTTGAATTCCTCGAAAATTTCCTCATAAGGTTTTTATTTCCTCTTCTTAGCGTACAGATTATCATCACTACTGTCACTAGTAGTATGGAAATTTTGCTGTTCACCAAACACTTTAGATGACGAACTACTTTCGGTTTTTGTATGCTTCATATTTTTAGATTTTCGTTGATGACTGGCATCTTTAGATTCTGACCTTCTACCCCTACCCTCAGTTTGAAACTTTTCAATTAGGATCTGATTCAGCTCTTCTTGAGCCCTCAGAATCCTTTCATTCTCTTGCTTTACAGACTCCATTTCAAATTTTAAGTCTTTTACAGTTTGTAACAACGCTGAGGAATTGGTAGTTAAGTCCTTTGGTATAGGATCTCTTGGTAAATTCCCTGTTTCAGTAGCTAGAGACTCCTCCTGTGCATATTCTTCCAGCCTTTCCATACCTGCCTATTAAACTTCAAAAAAAAGACAATTATCTGTTGAATAACATAAATAAAAAAAAAAATACGTTAGCATAATAATTTAGTTTACTGTTTTATGAAATCTAGTTGGGCTGCATCAAGGCCTAGTGTTTGAACCTTGTGCTCTAATAACACATGTCAAAACCCCAAATTTTCCGAAAAATTTAAAATTTTGAAAATACATAAAATTATTGATAATGCGGTCTACTAACAGCTACAGTTGTCTATAAATTATTTGGTTAACAGATTTGTTAATACATAATCTGAATTAAGTACAACGTTAATTTCAACTTTTATAATAATTTCTTTTTTTCAGTTTGCTGATGAGTTTTAATTTGCGACAAGTAGGTGGAACTGTCTTGGATTCTGGGGCTTACTTAGCATTTGAGCTAACGCAGAAAGTTTACTTGTTCTCACAGGTTTACAGGTAAGAAAGATCGTGTAACGCCTATCAATTTTCATAAAGCATTCAGATATACTTTTATTTGCAAAAATAATTAGCTCGGTAAATAAGCTATTACAACTTCAACTACTTCGATGAGGTAAAGTAAGCAATTTGTTTCTTCCATCTATATTGTTAATGATATATGTAAAGAAGAGTTTATGTCTTGAATGTAATTAATGACAGTTATTATTTCTCTGGTTCACATCCTGTAATCTTTGTCGTAAGTCAAATCCACCTAGAGTGCATAACCTATACTGCTGTAATGTTTGCTCTAACAGTAAAATACATTATCGACTTAATAATCTTGGCATAAGCGATTACTGGTTATTCATCTTCTGTAAAGCAGATTTCATTCCATTAGGTTCTAAACATTGTAGTACAATACTAAGTCTTAAGATCATAGAGTTTAGTGGGGTGATTCCACTCCAGTTTTCTTACTTTATTTTATAGTACTTCTTTTTGGCTCACGCCTTTCATCACAACTTCTAAATTAAGTCAATTCTTCAAGATAGATTGCTTTAACATCTCCTGCAAGTACTTAGACAGTACTAAAAGGTTGTATTACTAAGCAAACATGAAATAGATTAAGTACTTCATAAGGTTAGTAAACAACCAAAAGACATTAAACTTTGCTGAACTGACTATGTACAGGATTCATAGTCATCATCCAAGAATTTGTCACTCATTGATCTAAATTCTATGATATTCAACGATACCTACACAAATCATCTTGTTTATAAAGCCTTTAAAACTTACCAGTAGTTCTGGTTTAAAGACAGTTAGGGTTTATAAAGTTCATTTTTCCAATTAAAACTATGTCCTTAAACAAATTCACGTCACAACATAAATGTTGGTGACAACGTAATTAGCTATGCAAAGTTATTAATAAGGCTTTATTATCATAGTTTGGCTAGAAGATCAAGAATAAACTTTTCTTTACATCTCCTAAATATCATAAGATTTACGTTATTAACCTAGCTTTGATAGCTTAGGGCTTAATGATGGTTGTAACTATACTATTTACAGTATTACCAAATGGTCTATTCATTAGTGAAGAACTAAATCTTTTCATGCATAAATATGCTTGGGACAAAAATAATGATTTATGATATTACAACCATTAAATGACTTTCAACAAGCTTAATGTGAAATAATATAAAACTATATAGTTTATAACTAAAGTTTTCAAACATAAATAATTTGAAAAGTAAACATATGACATATCATGGATATGTTCTAACATGAGAATTACTTTGGCATGGATAAAGTTTATGAGGTTTGATGATTTCGTGGTTAACCATAAGCTTGATAGAATTTATGTTAATTTGCATTGTGTATTCTATAACTTTACAATGGTGAAAGGTCGTGGCGTTAGTCCACTTCCATGATGAAACTGCGAATAATGTTGAATATAATAAAGGCTTTCAATAGTTTGTAGCATGCATTCGTTGGTTGACTCCAAGACAACGTGGAACCTTGTAAAATGATTGCTATACCTTATGATTGAGCGAAAAATCATTTGAATAATAGAATATTGGATTGCATGCAGGGATTATGCAAAATATCCACTTCATGGTAGATTATCTACGTGAACATGTGGTTCTTCCTGGTCCAAGCATTGAGATGATAAAAGGGTTTACGAACCCTAGTCCTGGTCATTTTACTCCATTGTTTTCCAGCCTCTGGGCTGCTCTGCTACTGTGTCTTGGCCGCCATGTGAACTCTGTGTCCTGTTGTGAAGTTCAGTCCTATTTTAACGCCCTTGCTTCAAGCCTACACTGTGAATTCGTACTGCAATGGTTGAGGAGAGCCGTGTCACTTGTTTCAGTTTACACTATGTGTAGTTTTCTTTTTGGGATTATTCATCCACGGCTTGGTTGTGAGGATAGCTTACAGGTCTGTAAGTTTATCTCGGCATCAAAAGAATTAAGAGCCATGACTCTAACCTTTGGTCTGGTATGTCATAGGGTTTCTGGTAGTGTGGGTTCTCAGGCTCGTAAGGGTGGTGACAGTGCGTGCTTCTCTACCCATTTTTTACTTGGTCGTCGTTCTTTTCCTTTGGCTGCTACTAGTTGAGGTTTCCTTTCTTTAACCTGCCTCAGTCACGAAAGGGATGAAGGGTTTGTTGTTCGTTTTGTTGGTGGCGGCACTCCTATTTGTGGGTGGCCACATTACTTTCACTTCCAGGTAAATAAAATTCTTAATCAGTTTTTAAAACCTGTTTTCAGCTCCATTGTGATTTAAGTAATAGTATTAATTTTTGTGGGATAACTTTGCGGGTGACAAATACGTCTACCTTCGCAACTGGTGCAAACGCATGGTTGATTTCCTGCTCATGAGTAAGCCCTGGTTATCCCATGGCAGTTCATCCTTGTACAGTTCCTTATGGAACGTTTTTGGTTGGTCACAGTGGCCTGCAAAAGACCCTCATGGTTAATGTTTTCTTGGTTAACTTGTTCAATTTGTTTTGTTTAACAAACCCTTGAGTCTAGCATGGTTTCTGGCTTATGCCGTGACTTGTAAGATTTTGTTTTACTGGTTATATGTACAGTTTTGTAAAGAGAGGTAAACGGCCTGTCAAACTGTCCTCTGTATATTCTTAGGTGAAGGGATGTACCCTCTTGAGCTCAGACTTGGTTAAATGAAGCTCTGGAAGTAATTTTGGAATACTAGGGTTTCACCCTAACTCGACTGTGTAAAGATATTTTACTGTTTTTAAATTATCTTGTATTAAATATATAATACTATTGTCTATTCTGCTATTTCTCTTATCACAATATTTGTTAATAAGCTCGGTTAATCGAGCAAGTTTAAGTTCTGTTAGTAATCCTGTATGTAATTACTTTCTTAAATTATTCTGAAAGTTAATTAAATAATACATGTTAAAATAACTGTATGTTATAGGTAGGAGTATTTATACTTTCATTAATATTTTCTTCTCTATCCTTATAGGACTGTAATAATTATTTTATGGATGATATCTTCAGAAAACTAAGTAATCCAATTCTTTGGATTTGTACTTATTTAATTATATTGTTATACTTTTAAAGTACAGGGTTTATTCTATCAGATATGATGTTGTAATGTAATACTATATTTTATACTGTTTTATCTTATGAGGGTTTCAACCTTGTTAATTCTTTTATAATTGTTTTGTGTTTAGTTCAATTGAATTTAATTTGTTCATAAATAAATATTATTTTAACCTTGCACTTAGTCTGTTTTGTAAGTGTATAGATGAGATTTTGTTAATATCTCATTGTTATACTATTATGATTTCTATAGCTAATTTATTTATAAATAAAAATACTATACCAGGAATATCCTATTTAAATATGAACATTAGTAGAAATTGCTAAGCAATAAATATAATAAAATAACTTTGTAAGAACAAATAACTTAGTTCTTTCTTCGCGGAAATAAAGAGTATTTGTTTAAATTGAATCTTTTCCTAGGTGACAAGTTAGTAATTCCAGATTGCAGAAGTACAGTTTGAATAGGATAAATAACTTGTTTACAATAATCAACATAAATGAAATAAACCTACAGTTTTTTTTTGAAAAGTATTATGTATTCTTCTTAGCTAGCATTCTTAATTCCATTATTTTATCATTAGAATTTAATCAAGTTACATATCCTTACTTACAGTTTAGATTGTTGCAAGTAAAATAGCTATCATAATAGGAAAATAAATGAACTAACAGAGCTGTATTGGGATCTTTACTTAACCTAAATATTAAGCATTCAACTGATATTTCTCTTCCTTCTGTTTTAGTATATATATAATGTTTACAGAAGTAGGTACTGTGTAGAAGAATGAATCACATACTTGAACATACTACTATTAGTAAATAATATGATTTCTTTTTCTTTTCTTATATTTTAACATACACAGTCTAGATCTGACAACTACTCTATGAACAGATTAATATTCCTTCTCGAAAAACAACTATCTACTGAAAGAAAACATTTCAATATTCAAAACAAACATTTCATTTCATATTTCCATCATACTTCATTCATTTAAATACACTACCTATTCTAGAGTACGATCTGGATTACTCCAGATGGGGAAAAACACAGGTAGGATTTATTTTTCATCAAAGAATAGATTCAGCATTAAACAACTAAGAGATTTCACACTTAACAATTTACATTATAACCTATAATCATTCATTATTTGTTCACACATAGATATAAACTTTAACACAGAACTTAAAATATATAAGAACATGTTCTTAAAGTTAGATGACAATAGCAATGGGAGGCCGTTCCTCCCTACCAACTCCTGGAGAGCGCTCAAACAATGACTTCTCATGACCCCTGAGCCTGTTTTGGTCTCATTGGCTGGAACTAGGTGGAGAAAACAACAAGTACTAGTCAAAAGACTCAATACCAACTCTGCACACTGCAGTAAGATCTTTCAGCTGAAAAGCTATACGAGATCACTTTCCTACAGTTTACCCCTCAAACACCTTCCTCAAAATTTCCCTTCCCAATGAATTCCTTGAAGTGCATTCACTTGAATGACTGTTCTCCTTGAATGAGCAGCCTCATCTCTCTTCATTGGGTACTTTTTATTAATATTTCCTAGGTCTTTTTGGGTTAGTTGTCATTAATTGAGCCACCTGCTCTGATACCACTTTCTTGGGAGATCATGACCCCAAATGTAGGGAGGTTGCCACTTGCAACATAGGAAGTGTTTGAGGATGCTGCCACTTGTCTTTTTTCTCTCCACCTAGTTTCCTCCACCAACTTGACCAGTGACACTTTTTTTAACAGCTCTCCCAAACTGTTGTCTCCACTTTTATTTATTTAAAATTAAAATATTCAGAATTACATTCCAGATTCTTGACTCTGCTGAGTCATCAGTTTCAACTTAGCATTAAATTTAACATAATGTCTTGGAATAAAATAAAAATAAGATAACATTATTTTACAAAATTGGGGCATGTGACAGGTATCGGTGTGAAGTTATGTGTAGAGAGATATCCTTTATGGTTGAGGGCTCAGTGGCGAGCAGGCATAAATCCTTTGCAAAGAAACCAAGTAGTTTGTTGGCTACATCATCAAAACCTGTGGCCCCATTGATCTGATCGGTGTGTTCTTGCAAGGAAAGATTTAAAATGTATTTGTAGTCACATTTTGTGAATTCACTATCACATTTGCTACAATGCCAAGTGTTGAAAGTTCTATGTGCAATTTTCTTCATGCATTGAACGCCATCAACAAAGAGAGGGCATGCAAGGAAGTGGAATTCATCCATGTTAATGTCAACAATGGAAGCATGCACAGAGAGCCACAGGGCCTTATCAGAGGGTTGCATGCTTTGCAAGTCAAAGATTGTTTTAGATGGGTGTGTTCGAGACATAAAGCCTATGTATTTGTGACTCAAGGATGGCGATGCAGCGCGAAATCCATGATCAGTGTACCATTTTGAAGGTGATGGGTTGCCTCAATATCTAGATTGATAAGGATGGTACTACTGGGAACACTTCCAATTGTTTTACCATTGTAATCCATAAGACAACCACCCTTTACTTCAAGGATAGGTGGTGGCTCGGAGGAGTATAGTGAAGCAAGATGTGAACCCTCATTGTGGCAATGATTACCCCAAAGTGTGGTATCGATGCTAAAATAGGATGTGTCTCTGAGGCAGACGGTTCTCCTACTTGTTTCAGAACCATCTTTTTTTCAAATTGTAGATGCAGGCGAGACAGAGCTAACCAGGCCAACCAGGTCAACCATGGAATTTGAAGGTAAACTTTGGAGGTCATTGATTGTTTTAAAGTGGAAGGAATGTAAAGGAATGGAGGGAAATGCAACGAGGCAAGGGTGGATGGTCGACGTAGATGAAAGGACAATCTCAAGATGGTTGTTCAAATGGTTATATGAAGGGTTGCTTGTTTTGATTGTGCCATTCGAGATAGTGTACACTATCCTTATTTCAACAAGGGAATAGAAGGTTTCAACAAAGTTGTTAAAGGAAAAGACATGGATCTCTTCTCCAGAACAATCAAGAAGGTCAAATCCAAATAGTTTCCCTTGGCCGTGTTGGTTGGTGTATTCATGGATGGGTGTCTTGGAAAGCACGTGACCTTGGATGGACCATTTTTTATAGTTGGGATTGAGCGCTTTGAATGGAATTACAGTAGTTGGCATGGATATTGGTGTATCTGATGCTTGGGATGAGTGAACATCACTTTCTTCTATGAGGTGGCTGGATTGGCTAGTTGATGAACCAATTGGAACTCCAAAGCCAGTCGGTAGTAAAAGAGGAACATGGCTCCCAACAAGGGCAAGCTTGCGGTGGACCAGTTTAAGATCGAGTATTGTAATAGTCCTGTAGGAGAAGAAAAGGCAAGAATTAGTAAAGGTGTTTTAAAATTGATGATGTTGGTGGTAGATAAAAATGTATAGGCTAAGCTACATAAGAGAGGGCTTAAAATAATGGGAAGAAGAAAGTACGTGTTATTATGGATGACGGTGCAGGTGCACTTGGAGAGCTTGATGACAGAGCCTTCTTGGAGTTATCCATTTGATATGAGGGAGTTGAAGGTAGTTGGGATCAAAGTATGATGCGTGTTGTTACCATTAGAGATAGTAATTCGAAAACGTGGAGTAGTTGGATTTGTTGGTCCGAATGGCTGGAGCAAAAAAACCTGCAAAAATGGTTGAATATGTACAGAACCACACAACAAAGAAGATATCGCATTTTCTGTCAAGGGTGCCTCCATTATGCGGGGGAAACACTGAGAGTAAGAGGAAACAAATGTGTAAGTATATGACATTTTTTTGTGTATATATACATATATGTATATATATATATATACTATTTTAGGAGTTACATACAACCATGCCATACGTACAATGAAACTGTAGTAGGTAGAAGAGTAGAATGTAAAAAAGTGATAGAAAGGCTGTAGTTTTTGAATTTTTTTAATATAATGTGAGAAGAAAAGCATACAATGGAAGCGTGCAAAGTTAGGTAGTAAATGCTTAAAGTGTATTAGAGGTATGATCCAGCAAGGAATTTATTGGATACTTCGGCTTTTCTCGACATATCCCTTCTGCTCAACCCATTGCCTCATTATGACCCTCATTATGTGTTTTATTGAGTCTCATTCTCCTCACTTCAATACACCCCTCCTTCTACTTTTCTCCTGCAACACACTCTATGCGTCCTCTAATCTTCCATATCTAGCTTTGCATTTTTTTCCATCGCTTTAATGGGAGGAGATTCAAACTAATGATGTGATGCACAGGTCAACAAAAGGCTTGACTATCTTCTCTCTCTCGATGTACGTATTTTTTTTCTTGTGTGTCATCACTGTATAACAATAAAATCCAAACTGAAGATGTCATATGTGTGTACCTACAGAAGTAAAAAACTATTTCCAAGATGTATAAACTTATGCATTAATTCATACTAATGTTTCCATATTTTACAACAAGTTAGAAAAAGAAAATAGCTGAGTAAATAAGAGATAGGACTAAGGAGCACCAGGCAGACAGGAGATCTATTAATGACTTCCTAATTATTTTTAGTAATCGAAATGGAAGCTGTGCAATTGCTGCCAAGTAACATGTCAGATTCACTTCAGTTACCTATCTCATTGTCTAATAAGGCAATGCACAAACGATGAAAATGTAATAACCTTGTTGGTTAGTTGAAGTTCGTAAAGCCTATGCTTAATGTTATAACCTCCCTAGAGTGGAGAGTGGTTGTGTATTCCTTTTAGGGCTAGGGGTTGGGGCGTGGCATGAACAAGCTCAACAAGTACGAGCATCAAGTCTAAACAGGGCAGAAACGGAAGCTAGCTCTGTATGGGTAGGTAAAGGAGGTAAGACCTCATCCCATGGCCAACAAAATAAGGTCATAGTAGGCACGACCCAGGTCTTGGAGGGCCAGCAAAGTGCAGGTCCCAGCCCTAAAGGTCAAGCACAGGCACGTGCCAGCCACAAAGGGGATGGGAATGAAGGTTCAAGGAAAAACAAAGTCGCGTGGTAGTCACGAAGAGGATGGAAAGAAATTCTAGAAGGCACATGAAAACAATGTATATGCAGGCTAAAAAAAGGAGTGAAAAGCCAAAGGGTATGTTATTTTTTCCATGAGATAAAAAGGAGGTGTTTACTTGATTCCTGGAGCAAAGAAAGTGCAAACTAAAGAAGAATACTGAGCTCCCATAGGGTATTGATTGTTCAAGAGTGTAAAGTGAAATCTATGGATCAATCCAAATATAAACACGTGGGTAGATTGTAGCCAATATATGGTTCTAAATTTGCAGTTGGTTAAAATTTGATAGGATTTAGTTCTAAAAGAACACATAAAAACATGTATTTTTTGGTACATGAATAACCTGCAGTTTGGTGGGCGTTTCATACACAAAGACTAAGGAGTTAATTTTTTAACCATTAGGTGAAAACTTCTAAAGCTAAAGTTAGTATAAAATAAAAAAAAATATTGGGAAATTTATAAATGACAAAATAAACAAATATAAACGAGAAAGCAAGGAAAGTTTGATTATAATAAAACGTATCAAAGCAAATTTGCAATTTGTAATGGATTTTGAACTTGTTTTTTTTGTCCACAATGAAAAAAATATGATGTGTTATTCAAAATATTGAATCAAAATTATATAATTAGTTCAAATATATCAAACTACTCTTGATATTCTTGTTGATCTACTACTTGTAATATAAGACAATAATCATAATACTAAATCGGCATAATACTAAATTTGTTCATTGATCTACTATGTGTAAAACACTTTTAAGACTTTAAGTGGATTCTAGATTTAATTCCTTGCCATTGTGGTAGGATGATGAGAATATTACATTCGGTAAAGATACAGAGATTTATCTCTTCCCAACCCTAAACTAAGATAAAATGAATAAAAAAGTTAATATCACATTGTCAATGAAAAAGTCAAAGGAAAAAGTTAATATCACATTGTCTTCCTCACCTTAGAGAATATAAAACAGAAGTTAATATTCTTGATCCTAAGTTCACTTGAGGTTTCAAGCTTTTTTTTTTTCAATCGAAAAAAACAATTCCTTGATATTCTAATGAAACAAAGGTAACCTTTTACATCATCAAACAATTGTCCATACCCCAATGGGTCAAACAGAACAATAAATATTACTTTATAATGCAGTTCAAAACAAAAATATAACTATACCCAATATGTGAAAAAATACTATCAGCACCTGGGTATCAATACATGAAAAGGTCCTCTCATAAGTGAGCAGTATATACATCAGTCAAAGAAATGTCCATAAAGAACATAACAAGAGCCCAAACACCTTATCGAAAGCAGGCAAGTGACTCTCAAAATTCCTGTAATTGCTGCTCAGCATAACCAGAAATAACTCAAAAAAAGCCATGAGATAAATATTTGAAACAGAATGAGCAAATTCTAAAAAAGCAGGATTGAGACTTCCCCAATAAACTCATCATCATAAGATTTAGTAAGTAAGAGATGACCAGGAGCCATACACAAACCCGCCATGGATAAGATGTCTTCCCTCTTGTTATGTTCCCTATAGACATGACTGAAATCCACCCAGGTGAATGAGGATATGAGTAATCTGGTGTTGTAGCACCAAGCCTCAAGGTTCACCATGTCAAGGGTGGATTTCCCCTTATTGCCAATTTATAATCACCGAGGAGTCGCCAAAGATATGTAGGTAAGGCAGCCTAATATCTTTGGTGACCCATAATGATGCCCAGAGTGCTATAATTTCTGCTCTAGTATTAGTACTGCTCCCACATCCAAGCTTAAAAACTTCAAGGTCTCTACATGGCCCTTTAAGTAAGATAACTTTTTACACTTAAACATTTCAGGTATTCATATATTCATTGCTTCATGGGACTCTAGAAGGCACATGAAAACAATGTATATGCAGGCCCAAAAAGGAGTCAAAAGCCAAAGGATATGTTGTTTCTTCCCTGAGATAAAAAGGAGGTGTTTACTTGATTCCTGGACCAAATAAAGTGCAAACTAAAGAAGAGTACATAGCTCCCATAGGGTATTGATTGTTCAAGAGTGTAAAGTGAAAGCTATGGATCAATCCAGATATAAACACGTGGGTAGATTGTGGCCAATATGTGGTTAAAAATTTGCAGTTGGTTAAAATTTGATAGGATTTAGTTCTAAAAGAACACACAAAAACCTGTTTTTTTTTGCTACATGAATAACCTGCAGTTTGGTGGGCGTTTCATACACGAAGACCAAGGAGTTTATTTTTTTGGTGGGCGTTTCATACACATAAAAAAACAGTTCCTTGATATTCTAATGAAACAAAGGTAACCTTTTACGTCATCAAACAAATGTCCATACCCCAATGGGTCAAACAGAATAGTAAATATTACATTACAATGCAGTTCAAAATAGAAATATAACTATACCCAAGATGTGAAAAAATACTATCAGCACCTGGGTATCAATACATGAAAAGGTCCTCTCATAAGTGAGCAGTATATACATCAGTCAGAGAAATTTCCATAAAGAACATAACAAGAGCCCAAACACCTTATCCAAATTAGGCAAGTGACTCTCAAAATTCCTGTAACTACTGCTCAGCATAACCAGAAATAACTCAAAAAAACCATGAGATAAATATCTGAAATAGAATGAGCAAATTCTAAAAAAGCAGGATTGAGACTTCCCCAATAAACTCATCATCATAAGATTTAGTAAGTAAGAGATGACCAGGAGCCATACACAAACCCTCCATGGATAAGATGTCTTCCCTCTTGTCATGTTCCCTATAAACATGACTGAAATCCACCCAGGTGAATGAGGATATGAGTAATATGGTGTTGTAGCACCAAGCCTCAAGGTTCACCATGTCAAGGGTGGATTTCCCCTTTGCCCAATTTATAATCACCGAGGAGTCACCAAAGATATGTAGGTAAGGCAACCCTATATCTTTGGTGACCCGTAATGATGCCCAGAGTGCTATAAGTTCTGCTCTAGTATTAGTACTGCTCCCACATCCAAGCTTAAAAACTTCAAGGTCTCTACATGGCCCATAAGTAAGATAAATTTTTACACTTAAACATTTCAGGTCTTCATATATTCATTGCTTCATGGGAGTCTAGAAGGCACATGAAAACAATGTTAATGTAGGCTAAAAAAAGGAGTCAAAAGCCAAAGGATACGTTGTTTTTTCCCTGATATAAAAAGGAGGTGTTTACTTGATTCCCGGACCAAAGAAAGTGCAAACTAAAGAAGAATACAGAGCTCCCACAGGGTATTGATTGTTCAAGAGTGTAAAGTGAAAGCTATGGATCAATCTAGATATAAACACGTGGGTAGATTGTGGCCAATATATGGTTCAAAATTTGCAGTTGGTTAAAATTTGATAGGATTTAGTTCTAAAAGAACACATAAAAACATGTTTTTTTTTGCTACATGAATAACCTGCAGTTTGGTGGGCGTTTCATACATGAAGACCAAGGAGTTTATTTTTTTACCATTAGGTGAAAAATCCTAAAGCTAAAGTTAGTATAAAATATAAAAAAAAATATTGGAAAATTTATAAATGACAAAATAAACAAATATAAAGGAGAAAGTAAGGAAAGTTTGATTATAATAAAACGTATCAAAGCAAATTTGCAATTTGTAATGGGTTTTGAACTTGTTTTTTTTGTCCACAATGAAAAAGCTATGATGTGTTATTCAAAAGATTGAATCAAAATTATATAATTAGTTCAAATATATCAAACTAGTCTTGATATCCTTGTTGATCTACTACTTGTAATATAAGACAATAATCATAATACTAAATCGGCATAATACTAAATATGTTCATTGATCTACTACTTGTATATCACTTTTAAGAATTTAAGTGGATTCTAGACTTATTTCCTTGTCATCGTGGTAGAATGATGAGAATATTATATTCGGTAAAGATACAGAGATTTCTCTCTTCCCAACCCTAAACTAAGATAAAATGAAGGAAAAAGGTAATATCACATTGTCAATGAAAAAGTCGAAGGAAAAAGTTAATATCACATTATCTTCCTCACCTTAGAGAATATAAAACAGAAGTTAATATTCTTGATCCTAAGTTCACTTGAGGTTTCAAGATTTTTTTTTTCTTGCCTAAAATTGTTTGGATTCATGAACTATGTTTTTGTTTTCTCTCTGCTATTGTCTGCAACTGCTTTGGGTTGTGGAGTTTAAAGTTAGATTTGAAAATGTTGTCCTTTGATTTGAATGATTTCTTTCAGTGATATCAGAAGTCTATTTCTCATTGCCACTGTTGTTTCGAAGGTGAAACAAAAAAATTTCATCGCTGCCCAGCCTAAAGTCTTTTGGAACTTAACATTTTGTTTTTCACTATCGGAAGTCATTTGAACTATAAATCAGGGCCTTAGTTCTCTATGCAGCCGCCGTTGCAGAGATTAAGCAATGAACCTTTCGATGCCCAGTTTTATTTTCGTCGATGCACCTTTACCTGTTTGTTTTCTTTGGACTATCAGCGTTTTTTATTGTATCGTGATCGGAGCATCAGCCTTCTATATCGCTGCCGTTTCGGAGGACAGATAAAGAATGGGCTGATGGTTAGTTTTTCTTTCACCGATTACATGACTTTATTGTTTCAAAATTTTGCTTGCGATGATCTTTTATTTTCGCCCTCGGAGCGGTTTATGACTTTGATCAAAATCTGTAGTCTATTTGATTCCTACAATTGCGGCTCTGGAGCGGACTAACCATCCGACATGGTTTGTTCTGATTTTCACCGATGGTTTGATTTTTGCTGTTGTTTTCTATTATTGTGGAACCCTTAGGTTGTATGGATCACATCATTGCAGATGTGCAGTATGCTATCTCTCCGACGGTTAGTTGGTCCATGTGCCGACGCGATACGGTTTAGTCCTCCAAGCCTCTGATCGTCGATTTTCGCAGGTGGTTGCGGAGCCTTTAGTTTGTTCATCACCCTCCATTGCAGCTTCTCTTTGAACTAATCATCCAATCCTATAGTTGTTCCGCTCGCCGATGGTATGTTTTTGTTTTCATCGATATGTTTTATTTGCTGCGGAAGCCGTAGTTCTTTTGTTTTCCGCTGTTGCAGCTCCATAATGCACTAACCATCCAACTTATAGAGTTGCCAACCACCGATGTTTTATGTTGACTACGGAACCCTTATCCGATGTAGTTTCTATCGTTGCGGCGTTTTAGTGAACTAATCACTTGATGTTTATCTCGTTTCGTTCACCGACGAGGAGATTTTTTTGCCCGATGCTATAGTATTTAGTATTTCCGACGCCTATAGACTTAGTAGTCTCACGGAACTCATTGTCTATCTGAAGCCCACCATTGTGGATGTGAATAAGACTATCCTGCTGATGCTTTAGTGTTTTTTCCTGTCGGTGAGGGTTTTTCCTTCCTGTTCTGTGTGTGTTTTTACCCTATCTTACGGGCGACGGAGGTTTCAGATTCTTATCATTTTAAGGTTTTCGCGACGATAGCGCAGTACAGGGCCTCATTTTGATGATCAGTTTTATTGTTAGTATGGTTTATGTTTGTTGAAAAGATGCAGTCCGAATTAATGATGAATTGTTGTTTTAACTGCAGATAGACTTAGAAGATTCTTCAGACCTCAGTTTGATGATTACTGCTGCAAAGAAGACATAGCTGAAGGACAAAGAAGAAGGGAGTTGGCTGAAGAAAGAAAAAGTAAGAAGCAGAGGTGTTGCTGAAAAAGAAGAGAGTGAAGATCTGAGAACAACAGGATTTTAAAAGGACCAATGGATTGCTAAGCAGAATTGATAGCAGCAGAGGACTGAGCTTGGAAATGGCTCATTAGTCACCAAGTCGGTCTGTTTTTACAAAGTGCTTGTAAATATTAATCTAAAATGTAACGTATTGTACGAATCATGAGCACTCACAAAGGACAAAATTGTAAGATTAAATGGTTGGGGGAACCCCAAAGGTCACCCGGGGGGGAAACCCAAAGGTTTTGCTGTTTGTATAAATATAGGAGAATTAGAAGGAATAAGGGACTTTTTCCTAGACAGATTTGTGAGAATATGATGTAAGAAGAACTATTTCCTTTTGCATAAATAAATTATAAGTTTCCTGTCGGAGAAAGCTTTGTGGAATTTTTCAAATGTTGTGCCATGGATTTGTTGAATGTGAACTATTTCGTTTTCAGTCTTGTGTCAATGAACTGTGAGATCGTTCTAACTCTTTGAACCTATGTTCTTGTATGAATTCTCTCTAGTTTATTCTATGAATCTTCCACTATGATTAATGAATGTTGTTCATAAACAATTGGCTATCTGGTTGTTCAAATATCTTTAAATGCTCATGTGTTTTGAAAGAAGTATTAGCTATCTGTGATTTTTCTTAATGCACGCGCAAAACACATTACTCATTAATGAATGATAATCTTGCTCCCTAGGGATAGGTTAGATAGTTAGTTTTAGTTTTCTTGCTGTGTGTGATTTAGATGTGAGAGAGTTTAAGATGAGAGGTAAGAACCTGCACATCACATTGTGACCACTCCTCGTATTCTCTATCAATATTCATTCTTAGATAGGAACTTGTATCTCATACTTTAATATAAAAACTAAAACATACACGATGGACCAGGCCGCAACCGGTAAAACCTTTTTATTTTGTTACTTGACCTATGGTAGCCGGACCGTAAACCGGATGGATTCCCCATACCAAACAGTAACGGGCTAGTTGGGAACATTTACTGGGGAGAATATCTTGCTATTGTTGCCTACTATTTTCCAGGCCTCAACATTTTTGGCACTAGAAGGAGGGCTGCCAGTGCATGGCTGGTCGAGGAAACTTATTTTCTCGAGATTATTCCACTAGTGACAGCAGTTTGTTTCCCAATCCAATTCCTGAAGAGAAGGGTAGAGAACATTTGTATTTGGTCGATAACGAAGTAGTAGTTAATGATCTTAGAAGACATACTAGGGCATATGTGAAGAATATTAGAGGATTACCGATTATCCCTGACTTACCCAGAAGAGAATATAAAAAGAAAGACCGCCCTATATTGGAAGACTCAGTGTTGGTTGGAGATTTGGAAGAACTTGTAGAAACAACCTTACAGGAAGTTGTGCAGCCTTTGAATCAAGAAGGCCAAGATACACCTTATGGTTCACCTATTAATACTCATGTTCATTCACCACCTCACTCTCCACCCAAACTGATGGCAGGCGTAAATGCAAACCAGCCACCCAACCAACCAAATCCACCACCTACTTGGAAGGCTAGGTCACCTCTAAACCTGGTACCTCCTTTGCATGAATTACCTTAGGCTTTTGAGAAAATGCTGCCTAAGTTTGATCCCAGTGAAAAGATTTTAGTAGATGATCATTTGAAAAGCTTCTACTTGGATATAGAAGGGCTAAGGGCTGGAGAACATGAAGATGTAGTTTGCAGATTGTTTCCACATACCCTAAAAGGAGCAACAGCCTCATGGTATTTTGCTCTGCCTGCAAACTCAATCCTAGATTGGGACACTTTTGAAAGGATATTTAGAAATAAATATGCATCCCAGAAAACTCATGCAGCTCTAATGAAAGGGTTGTGCGCTTTAAATAAAGAAAGAAAAGAGAAAGTGCATAGTTTCACCCAAAGGTTTGCTACTTATCTTAAGAATTTTTCTGCAACTGATAAGCCTTCTGATAAAGTTATGATCGAATACTATAGTTCAGCTTTAGTTCCTGACTTGGCCATGTTTTCCAAGATGCAAGTCAAGCCTACGTTGTCAGAAACATATGAAGAGGTGGAGAGAGTAGAAGCTGAAAAACCGAGCATAGAAGATTATCCTGAATAGTCGGAAGAAATTTTTTTTGGTAAGAAAGCCTTATTACTGTCTAAGCCTAAGGAGGAGCAGTCACATGACTTTGAAGGAATGTTGAAAATGATGCAGAAACTATCTAACAGAATAATAGATTTGGAAAAGGAAAAATAGGCTCAGAAATCTTATAAGCCTTACTATAAAAGGAGAGAGGACAACTCTCAATCTAAACCTCCTCTGCACAGTCCTGCATCAATGAACTTAAGAGAGGTGGGTATGGATAACTTTTGCACCTTTCATCAACATCCCCATTCTGATAAAAATTGCCCTCAATGGATAAACTCAATGACATTAGTAATGAATCAACTATTGGATTCTAAACTAATAGAAGATGATGAGGAGGAGGAAAAGGGTAATAAATTCACAGATAAATAAGAAGATAATGCTCTGGTTTTATGGGATTGTGTCTCACTTTTTGACATAGAAGACGAAAATTCACTGAAACAGGAAGAAATATCAGAAACAAATGAAACAACAAGAAGTCAAGGTTTGGTAAGTAAATACAACTCAATACTTCCAAGGATTAAGAAATTTTGGGAGAAGATGAAGAGAATACAGAAGAACAACACAGATGATGAAATACCTAAACTTACCATTAGCAGTCAAGATCCGAAACAAGTCAAAATTGAAGACAAAGTGGGTAATGTCAAAGATTATCTCAAAGCACCTGAAGGACTAGAGGAAGAACTTCCCACCAACAACCAACATGTAGAAGAAATTGTTGAAGCAAGTGTGGGAGGTAAGACTAGGTTTAAAACCCCACCATTCCTCCCGACTCTTGAGATTTTAAACCATAATGTGCACAATTGTTTAGTAGACTCGGGTTCATCTGTCAATGTTATGCCACTTGCAGTCTGTAAAAAGATTAATGGACAACCTAAACCTACTGACTGACAGGTTACTTAGTTAGACATAACCAATGTGAAAGTGGTCGGAGAAATGGAAGATGTGTTGATTCGCTTATCTGAAAATAAAAAGATATGTCAGTACATTGATATTGTAGTAGCAGACATACCTGATGGCTATGGACTTATTTTGAATCGAGACTGGTCAGCAAGACTAAATGGGTATTTTTCTTCAGATTGGTCACACTTGTGGTTGCCTCAGAAGGGAACTCCAAACCAGATTAAAATATTAAGAGAGCCCCATATGAAGCACAATGTTACACAATTGGAAGAAAAAAATGAACTAGTGAATTCTGTGTTGGGAAATCATCTAATTGAGCTAGAACCGAGAAACTACCAAGCAAAAGAAGCTAGCAGTATATCAAACCCCCAACCCGATCTCCTTCAATTTTCACGGGCTGACGAGATTGATTGTAAAATAGCAGATGTATTTTTTATTTAAGTACAATAGAATTAGATAATGGTTAGGTTTTTTTCATTTTGTAGTCAAGCCTAGCCCCTTAACTTACAAGTTGCCAGATTTATAGGGGTGGGCAGAGGATCGAACAGTTAGTGGTTTAGTTCTCAAATTTTATTTTTATTTGTCTTGATTTTTATTTCTTGAATTATCTTGTACATAAATAAATTGATTTGGTTGTTTATTTTTGGTTTACTTTATTTCTATTTGTTTTTAGTTTAGATTTTGATTGATTTCAATAAAAAGAGGCAAACTTTTGGTTGCATGGAGAGCATCTGAATTTTGGGTTAACTGAAATCCTTGATTATAAGACTGTGTACTATTGTTTTATCTGAAAGAATTTCTTCTAGTTTAACAGTGTTCTTGCATGGCTATGAACACATTGAAGTCCTACTTAATCCTTGTAAAATAACTCTGGATCAAAAAGTCTAGAATACTATTTCGAGGCTCCATCCATCTCACATTTAAAATGTCCTAGGGAGTGACAGCAAAAGACCCATGGAAAGGAATCAAGGTAAACAGTATATTATATATAAATGATCCCATGCCAAGAATTGAAAGCCAAAAGGCAATAAGAGTCAAAACTCCTTAGAAAGCAATATGTATCAAAACAAAGTATTGAATCATATGAGTATTAAATTGCCAAAAGTTCTTCTCCATCCGTGACCTGAAAATTAAATACATATCTCACTCAAAAGGACACTATGGATAGAGGAGCTTGAATAAAAATTCAGAAAGTAAGGCATGCAGGAGGAGTCAAGTAAAAGGACAAAAGTTCAAAAGCACAAAAAGTGCAAAATGGCATGGGAATGAGGAACAAATGAATATTTATGTTTACTATATGTTACAATCCTGTGGTGTCCAAGCTAGAAGCTACCCGAAGACAGAGGTAATAACGAAACTCATATTCCTGGCCTCAAAAAAGTTATCTTGACTTTAAAATCTTGGTTTCCATTTTCCTAAATTGGACTATCATCAATGATTAAAAGTACATATATTTTCCATTTGGGAAATCCAGACATCTAGAAGAATTCAACATGTTGGTTTTATTGTCAAACAGCCTGTTACTTAAGGGAGAAATTGTCCAGAGCTCTAGGTTCACCAGGTAGTAGCCAATTTTTGCAGCTGCAACTTTTCTCCCAAATTTTTTAAAATTTTGGAGCCTCCTTTTAATTTTTATCTTGCCTAAAATTGTTTGGATTCATGAACTTTGTTTTTGTTTTCTCTTTGCTACTGTCTGCAACTGCTTTGGGTTGTGGAGTTTAAAGTTCAATTTGAAAATGTTGTCCTTTGATTTGAATGATTTCTTTCATTGATATCGGAAGTCTATTTCTCGCTGCCGCTGCTGTTTCGGACATGAAACGAATTTTTTTCATCGCTACCCAACCTAAAGTCTTTGGAACTTAACATTTTGTTTTTCGCTGTCGGAAGTCATTTGAATTCTAAATCGGGGCCATAGTTCTCTATGCATCCACCGTTGCAGAGATTAAGCAATGAACGTTTCGATGCCCAGTTTTATTTTCACTGATGCACCTTTACCTGTTTGTTTTCTTTGGAATATCGACGTTTTTTATTGTATCGCGATCGAAGCATCAACCTTCTATATCGTCGTTGTTTCGGAGGACAGATAAAGAATGGGCCGATGGTTAGTTTTTATTTCGTCGATTACGTGACTTTATTGTTTCAAACTTTTTCTTGCGATGATATTTTCTTTTCTCCCTCGGAGCGGTTTATGACTTTGATCGAAAGCCGTAGTCTATTTGATTCCCGCAATTGCGGCTCCAGAGTAGACTAACCATCCGACATGGTTTGTTCTAATTTTCACCCATGGTTTGATTTTCATCGTTGTTTTCTATTATTGTGGAGCCCTTAGGTTGTATGGCTCACGTCGTTGCGGCTGCGCAATACGCTATCTCTCTGACGGTTAGTTGGTCCATGTGCCGACGCAATACGGTTTAGTCCTCTGAGCCTCCGGTCGCCAATTTTATCGGGTGGTAGCGGAGCCTTTAGCTTGTTCATCACCTACCATTGCGGCTTCTCTTTGAACTAATCGTCTGATCCTATAGTTGTTCCGCTTGTTGATGGTTTGTTTTGGTTTTCACCGATATGTTTTATTTTCCGCGGAAGCCGTATTTCTTTTGTCTTCTGTCGTTGCGGCTCCATAATGCACTAACCTTCCGACTTAGAGAGTCACCGACCGTCGATGTTTTATGTTGACTACGAAACCCTTAGCCGATGTTGTTTCCACCGTTGCGGTGTTTTAGTGAACTAATCACTCAATGTTTATGTCGTTCTGTTCGTCAACGAGGAGATTTTTCCGTCCAATGCTATAGTATTTAGTCTTTCCGATGTCGATAGACTTAGTAGTCTCGTGGAACTCGTTTTCTGTCTGAAGCCCGCCATTGCGGCTGTGAATAAGATTATCCTGTCGATGCTTTAGTGTTTTTTCCCGCTGGTGAGGGTTTTCCCGCATGTTCTGTGTGTGTTTTTACCCTATCTTACGAGCGGCGGAGGTTTTAGATTCTTATAATTTTAAGGTTTTTTCAACGAGAATGCAGTACAGGGCCTCATTTTGATGATCAGTTTTTTTGTTAGTATGGTTTATGTTTGTTGAAAAGATGCAGTCCAAATTAATGATGAATTGTTGTTTTAACTGCAGATAGACTTAGAAGATTCTTCAGACCTCAGTTTGATGATTACTGCTGCAAAGAAGACATAGTTGAAGGACAAAGCAGAAGGGAGTTGGCTGAAGAAAGAAAAAGTAAGAAGCAGAGGTGTTGATGAAAAAGAAGAGAGTGAAGATTTGAGAACAACAGGATTTTAAAAGGACCAATGGATTGCTAAGCAGAATTGATAGCAGCAGAGGATTGAGCTTGGAAATGGCTCATTAGTCACCAAGTCGGTCTGTTTTTACAAAGTGCTTGTAAATATTAATCTAAAATGTAACGTATTGTACGAATCATGAGCACTC